>CAJVPL010000199.1:0-36082 GCA_910591945.1 Ambispora gerdemannii
TATTATGGTTTATATTCATCACATTCTGGTATGATAAAGTGAACATTAAAGTTAACAAATCCATAAGTTATGAATGAGCACCATATTACTTTTCAAAATGTCATTAGTCACATTGGTCAATTTTACAGCCACATCATAATCAGCCTCTCATTTATGTCACATAATAAAATGTTCACTTTGTCTGGTTTTGTTGCAGCATGCTCCATATATTTAATTTTAATTGGTTATATTTGTCCCAATCATGTAATGCAGATCAAATATAGCGTTTCTGTGGCTAAGCCAGCTAAATTGCTTTAAGAAACTCCCAAATTTAGAAATCGTTTGAAAGATAAACGCGTCGCATCGAAAAAAGTTAGGTCGGCTAACTCAGCGAGTCGAGTCTGCGTCGGCGCATTCTAGTCAGCTTTAACACTACATGTGTGTATCTGGCTATAAATTGAGGCTTGTGACTCTTGTACATGTATTAAGATGTAGATCCTAATTAGCAAATCGAGTAGATGTATTTGGGCTGTGTTGGTAGATGTTCTTGTATTCGTTAGCTTGAATGTGAGTGATTCATGATCATCGATGCAAGCGACAACTCTGATCTAAATGTTGGTAATATATATATTGATCTGTGAGAGTTGACTGTATTAGGGGTTATACTAAATTTTGGGGAGTAAACAAGCCACGATTAAAACACGGGATGCAGTGTTTTCGGGATTTCGTTTGTCGGTTTATGGGATTGTGATTGTCGGAATGTCGCACCGGATCTAAAGATACCTAACTAAACTATTTTTGAATTGGCTAATGGTTTCGTCATTTTGCAAATGATTATAGGCCAAAGCAATTTCGTAGTTTCATTTCGTCAAATTTAATCGGATCCATTTACTTTTCATCTCCGCACCTAGACAGGATGCAGATCTTGTCGTATCAAAGCGTAGACAGATCCGACGTCGTGCGGATTGACTCCGATCGCGATCGCGATATCATGCACTTCGCTGTTCGCGAAAAGCCGATCGCGTTCGGTTCATTAAATTTCGATATCGATATCGATATTGTGTAAATCAATACTGTTAAATCTTTGAAATTTTGTATTTGAGTCTCGTATTTAACAGAAATTGCGGTGGGGCGGTATATTATCGACTACGATTTATTTAATTCCAATCGATACTTTAATATTTAAATTCTTATAATTGCATGCAAAATACATCCGATTACAATTTTCTTCATCAAAAATATACCGATACGTATTCTTCAATAATTTGGATTTTGTTTGATCATACCCAATTCAAACTCGCACATAGATGTATTCGAAGCGTGAGTTGCATTAACATCGAAGTTTCTTTTTATTTATCGTAGCACCTGCATTCTATTCACCTTAAACACATACAGTAATCTGATATTATATATCGTTATATAGTTGCTAAGGCGCCTTTCATCACTTGCATTTATCAAAGAAAAACATTTACGTATATACATGTACATGTATATACGTATATGAGCGTGGCTATTGTTATGCATGTATCCCGATATGCAAACGTACTTTAAAATATAGGTAGGTGATAAACAAAAAAAAGATCTATAAAAGTGAAACGAACATTTTTCTTTTTTTGCCAAATCTTTGAAGATTGTCAAAAAAATCCAATTTGTGCATAATGAATAACTCTAACCTAAAACTGAGCCAATTACTGTTATTATTTGCTACGACTTTGATATTATCATTAGTATTGCATAATGAGATCTTGGTTGAAGGTTCATTTTCTTCATTGAGAAAAAGAGATACTTGTGGTACTAGTGGTGTTCGATGTGACGGGGCTAATCCTTGTTGTTCAAAAGTATATTTCATTTTATGATGGTAAATAATATTTGTGTTGGTGTATACTTTAACAGAACCATTCGGTTACAATAGTGGGGTTATTGTGGATCAAGTGATCAATATTGCGGTGACGGATGTGTCGCGGCTGCAAGCGCAGAAGCAGCATGTAAAACTTCTCCACCTCCACCTCCGCCTCCACCTGTAAGCGGCCTTAATTCCTGTCTGTCAAGTGTTTCGGGAAAGGTTATTTACCCAAATGATGCTGATTATTCGAAGCTTATTGTCGACGAGAATAAATGGATCCAATACTGTATGAAATTATGCGCATCATGATTTCGAATTAAATAATTTTTCTCACTTTAATTGGTTTCCTTTTAGATCCCGTTGCTTTAGTTTATGCTGCAAATGTGGCTGACGTACAGACTGCAGTTAAATGTGCAAAGGCTTCTAAAATCAATGTTGCTCCTCGTTCGGGAGGTAAAACTCCTCATTTGCTTGATATATTCTTCATAGACTATTCGTTAATTCATAATGTCATTTCAACCACTAATAAATAATAAATAACTTTGTAGGACACTCATTTGAAAGTTATTCTATTGGTGGTAAAAATGGATCCCTCGTAATTGACTTGAAGGAGCTAAACCAAATCAAAATCGACAAGTCATCAAACACGGCAATAATCGGTGCAGGAAATAAACTTGGGACAATTTATTACGTACTCAGTCAAGCCGGCTACTTTATTCCCGCGGGAACTTGTCCTGGAGTAGGAATTAGTGGATTGGCATTAGGTGGCGGTTATGGTTTTTCATCCCGTAAATATGGTCTCACCGTTGATAGTGTTCTCTCGATGGATATGGTCGATGCAACTGGTAGTCTAATTACCGCTAACTCTGGTCAAAATTCCGAATTGTTCTTTGCGTTGCGTGGTGCTGGTGGTGGAAGTTATGGCGTGGTCACTTATTTCACATTCAAAATTAATCAAACCCCATCACAAATCACTTCATTTCAATATAAATGGCCAACGAGTTCCGTATACACTCTTATACCAGCTCTCGAATCATATGCGCGCTCTGGTACAAATGACGTCACATTTAATTGCGTATGGTCCAATACTGGACTATCAGTCCAGGGTAACTTTATCGGTCTACAATCTGATCTTCCTGCCGCACTCGATAGTTTCCTATCATCTGCACCAGGATACACCATTGAAAAAATTATCCAACATAGTTTCTGGGAATCTGTCGTATACTTTGGTTATCAATCGGAATCATTCACCAAAGATCCAACACTCTTACCATACAATTTCAAGTCAAAATCATTCTATGTTGCAGAACCTGGTCTTTCTTCTGCCGGTATTAAAGCAATGGGTGATTTCTTGGCGGCGCCTGCATGCAAAACATATGCGATTCTTGCTATTTACGGTGGAGTGATTAAATCTGTGTCTTCTGATGCAATGGCATTCATTCATCGTGATCCGTTATTCTCGATCGAACTTCTAACGTATTGGGATGACGGCGATAGCAACGCAAAAGCTTGTGTCTCAAATATCAATACATTCAGCGATGATTGGCAAGATCGATACGCGTCGCCGTTTAATTATCAGAATTATATTGACCGTGATTTGAAAAATTGGCAGAACAAATATTATGGATCAAGTTACCCGAAATTGGTGAAAGTTAAAGACGAGTATGATCCTGATAAGTTATTTAATTTCCCTCAGGCTATTGGCAATTAATTAATCATTCGTAGAATATTTTATCAACCTTTATTTGTGCATGTACATGTAATTTTTTGGTGATCTAACGCTAAGATTTAGGTTAATTTTATTTTCTGGTAAAAAATATGACTGTTATATTATAAATTTATCGTTATCGTTAGTATTACACGTGATATTGTGCATAAAAGTCCATTTGTATCCTAACGCTAAGAAAACCATGCTTCTAGACACGTTATATACATGTGTTACTTCTATGATATCAAAATATAACAGAAATTTACGTACGTATTTCTCAACCAGATAAACTAACTACGTATGCCTTTCAAATTACATGCACGTACATGTAACATCTCAGCATAATAAAAATACATGTACGTACATCTAATGCCAAACTACGTACGTACTTATACATGTACCAGATATGAATAAGTTTGATATGCACAGAATTCTGTAAATCAGATTACGTAAAAAAATGGAGTTCTTGAGTTCGTAATATTGAAAGAATCAATGGGAGAAAAAACAATATATTTTTCATCATTTGAAGCGCCTGCGGATACTTTTGGAAATTACAATTCGAACCAGTAATGAATCTAAATTTATTTCCAATATTGAAATTATTTAATATCCGGCTGAAGATTTTCAAAAGGGAACCAGAATATTGCGCTCTTCTTCTCTCCACGATTCCTGATACATGCGAGAAGCAAACCAAAATCCGATTTGGCCAGCAAGGAAGAATATTATTCCAAAAATATTTATAAAAAGAAGCTTCAATAGCGAAGAATACGTACTATCTCGGATTCTCGATGACAAGAAATTTGGCTGGGAGATGCTCACTTAAGGTGATGAAGAAAATAATACATTAGATTTAAGCTACAGACAAACCTCCCTAAATGCACCCCCATAAGTGCACACCCTCTCTAAATGCACAGTATGGCTGGGTCCGAGCTCATAAGAGCTCTATATATCTTGCCCTCTATAAATGCACACCCGCTCTAAATGCACGCTTTACTATGGTCCCAAGGGGGGGGGGGGGGGGGCATTTAGGGAAATTTTGTCTGTATGTTCATTTAAGATATTTACTTAATTTATTAAATTTTTAGGTGCTAGGATGTGTAAACGAGCAAGGCTTCCAAACAGTTTTGTAGTCGGCGTGGAAATCAATGTAAACAGCTATCAAAAAGAGCCAAAAATTTTCCCAATACCTTTTGAAAATACCTGTCTGAAAGAAGCATGGCTCAGTGATTTGGATAATTCATACACTTCGGACACCATATTTTACCTGGATGGCATGACGTTTTGTTGTAGCAGAATTTTAGGCAAACAATCGAAATATTTTCAATCATTATTCAGTGGAATCGAATAAATTGCGATTGTCTAAGTGCAGCATGGAAATTAACTCTTCTTTTGAAAGTGCATTACATTTTTGTGTTGAAACTTGTAGCTTAATCGGATTCGAATTCGAATTTGAAATCACCATTGAGGACATTGATCCGGTGTGTTTTCATCGCATATTAGCATTTCTATATACGGAAAGCCTCATATATAGAGCAAGTGCATTGAAAGATGCTCTCTAGTTATACAAAATTACAGACAGGTTCTTGATCGATGCATTACAAAAGAAGATTAAAGAATATATTGCTGCTGCTTTAACTCCTGAGAAGGCCGCTGAAACTCTCTTTGAAACTGTTCATTGCTGGCCTGAGCTTAAAGAGGAAGTAATGAAATATGTGGTCGAAAACTTTAATGATGTGTTTAAGTCATCGGGATACCAAAAATTCTGCAAGAATCCTGACGATTGTCCTTTATTTCATGAGCTTAATACCGAAATATTTTGTTTAATTTCATGGAATCTTAACCTTTTCATTATTGAAAGTTAGATAAACTTAAATCAATTCTCATGTCAATAACTTGGATTTCAAGTACAGTGGCCTCCCAGAATATTATAGACACTTTTTAAAATATAATAACGCAAAAACCAATAAAAAAACAAGATTTATGATTCTAAGCTAATAGAAAATTGAAAATATATCACAATTTCAATAACTAGTTCAAAAAATATAAATATAAAAAAATAAAATTTAGTATCAAACTGAAATTTATGTGAAAAAATATTTATTTTACAAAGATGTAAATAACTTCACATCCAGTAAATCAAATTAAATAAATTTTATCAGTGAATTCTTCAAGTTAATGATATCAAACTCATTCAATTTGGAGTACTAAATAAGGAGATATCACGTCTCAAAGATAATGTACATAATCAGGATAAAATTTTTTGAAGAAAATAGTTTTTGTGAATATCTTAACATCCAATTAACCAAATTTGATGATTTTGATAACATCAGGTTCGCCTTGTTTAGGTGAATCTAGTAATATCAAAACATCCAATTTGGTCCACTGTATGCAAAGATATTTGTAAAAATGGTTTTCTTTAAAATATTTTTTATCTTGATTTTTGTACAGTATTTTTGAGACATTATATCGCTGCATCTAGTGATCCCAATCATATGATTTTGATATCATTAGATGCACCTTGACTTGGTGAATCTGGTAATATAAAATTATTTAATTTGGTTTACTGGGTAAGAAGATATTTGCATCTTTATAAAATAGAATATTTTTTTCATGTAAATTTTCAGTTTGATACTAAATTTTATTTTTTATATTTATATTTTTTGAACTAGTTATTGAAAACACTTGAAATTTTTGTTATAATGTACAATATTTTCAATGATTCTATTAGCTTAGAATCATAAATTTTGCTTTTTTATTGGTTTTGCATTATTGTATTTTAAAAAATGTCCACAATATTCTGGGAGGCCATTGTATTAATATGCATTAGTTAAATGTGTACATGCCTACATTTCGAATGCATTGACAATAAACGCAAGCTGTGTCCTAAATGTCCATCAATCGGTGATCTGGAAAAGGAAGTATATTATATTTCACCTAGTATTTCCGTCCACGAAACACCCAAAAAGAAAAGGAAGAGCGAGGAAGTAGATAGTCGTAAAAGTAAATCTAGCAGAGGCACAAAACTACAAGCCATCATTCCAATTACAATGAATCATTAATCAGCGTTCCTTCCGAAAATGTCAACATAGGTGAAATATCGAATCAATTCCATCGCCTTATTATGAAGTTGATATTGCTGAAAAGAAAGGTGATCAAACGAGATTCAATATTATTTTCGTTTTGAAAGCTCTATCGGACGACTCACCATATTATTAAAGAATAATCCTTCGCAAACAGCACATACAGAGGTAAACAATGAAGTCAAAGAGCATCTCCCGAAAATCTTAATAAGGCTATGATACGCAAAAGAACAGATATAGCCCGAAAAATTTTAATTGCATTGGGGAAGATAAAATTTGGCGTTTAAATCGTTTACTGCATCTAGCTTTTCGGATTTAACTAGAAGTGAGGTTAAATATATTATAGAAAAGTTTCCCTTCACAAGCTTACAAAGTAAGGGCTCTACGAGCCATAATAAGTTACGGTGAAGTTTGTCAGCCGCTTTGCTCCTGATCGGATAATAAGTCTTGCTATATCACATGATACCGTTCTGGCTCAGAACACCCATTGTTATACATGTATAAATCGTTTCCATTAGAAACACTTTTTATTGATTATTTTTCCATTGCGTTTCGCTACATGGGACATACGTACATGTAATGTTTCATTATTGTACATGTACCAATAGGCAATCGGATTACATATATTTCTATATTGGGCTAGTTAATTATTGCTATTCGGCATACAATGTAATAATAGGATGGATGATTATTGTTGCGGTTCAGGTGGTTACTACGTTATTTATGACATGAAGCAGATACATAATTATTTTTAAAAAAGCAAACCCCTCGAATCTCCACAGTTCCAAAATCATTAATTAGTTGCATGATGATCGTATTGTTATGAATACGTAGATCGTAATTAGGCGTAATCGACGATTTTACCTGCAACAATGGGTTGGGGGAGTGATTAGACTGAGTGGTGTTCGTTTGTTTCTGATTCCTGTGCCGATATCTGCGGATATCGTTCAGTATGGGGAATTTAGCAGATTTGGGTTTTTGGGTAAGATGGTTTTGGGTTTTATGTTTTATGTGACGGTTTATCGATAATATTCTTTCTATTAACTTCCAATCGTTGCTTTTTCTAGCTAAAAACCTTAAACTGTTTAATCACAAAGCGTTTTTTCAATCAATCAATATGCCGTTTAACAATATCAACGCCTTTTCTGGACTAAAGGACCTAACCACAACCAATTACAACACTTTTACAAGTCTAATTTTACTTGGAGAAGAATTGTACGCAATTTAATACTGTATTTTTATTAACGTCCGCGAGGACTATATATACATCTTTTTGTTTATATCGTTAAGAGTGAATTTAAGATTGAAAATTAGAAAACAAAAGCGAGATTAAAAGTGAGATCGGAAGCGAATTTAGAATAGAAAACAAAAGCGAGATTGAAATAGAAAACAAAAGCGAAATTAAAATAGAAATCAAAAGCGAGATTGAAATAGAAAACAAAAGCGAAATTAAAATAGAAATCAAAAGCGAAATTAAAATAGAAATCAAAAGCGAATAAAGATAGACTAACGAAATCGGGCCAGGCTGGTTTTACCAAAATTGGGAGATTAACGAAATTAACTCTAGCCCTGGTAACAGTATATTTGACCTGCGATTGTACATGTACATATATACGTATTGTCAGATTATTATGACACCAAATATAGCAATAGGTGTCTTCGACGAGTTACTTGACGTGTAAAAATTACTACCATTGAATCCACCAAAACTAAGGGAAATAATGCACACATTTTAATTTTGAGCAAAAAATTGATCCAGTACATTTGGGACGCGATATCTCGTGATCCACAGGTTCAATTCGGATGAAAATTCCACCATTCGATTCGTTAAGACTATATGAATCAAATGGCATGTTTTTTGTCAGGATAGAAAGTGCGGATCACGAGATATCACGTCCCCCATTTTAATCAGATTTAATCAGAAATTTCACAACTTGTGGTTTACCAAAACTAAAAAAACTGTTTTTGCCTGTTTATTTTTTTTTTACAGGATACGTTCTTTGAATCAACAAATGAAGTTGAAAATTTCGAGTTTTTAAAAAAGAAATCAATTAATAGAAAAGTATTATTTTGTCCGCAGGCCCTATTTAACTTTGTATTTAACTAATGACAAACCATTTGCTCTTATACAAATCAAACTTATTGCGTTGATCATCTGTATTTATACTAACGTTAAGGCAACAGTCACCCCAAAAAAATTGCGCGCGTACATTTAGATCATTACGTAAATTCTTGCAATTGTTCAATATCAAATTCTCTCGACTGATTATAAATCCAAGGACAAATTCCCCCAAAGAATAAATGATTGTTTGTTTTTCTCAACAATCATCAATTAGCTATTTGAACATGGTGCAAGACATTATTAACAGAACTAACAATATTTTGAATAGCCAGTTTCCTACATCAAATGCAAATGATAGTAATATTTTAAACGCTTATTGTTAAATAAACTTTTAAACTTTTCTTTCACCATATGCATATTGTTCTGACTATTGCATCTTGATATTTGTAAGGCTAATAAATTAAATAGTGCCTTGTTTATCAATTCACATTCGCATTTTTCGATATCTTATTTAAATTCGATCATGAATTTCTTTAAAGTATTCAAAGTCCACACGCACGCCCGCATTCAGGTTACAAAAAGACTTTGACTATCTAATTCGGCATCAAAAGTCACACGAACACAATTGGAGAGAGCTCTATTTTATACTTTATTTTCAATATTTAACTTCTTCTTTCCAAATTCATTCATTGATAAGTGATCATTATTTATGCTTTTTTTTTAATCTTATCATTATGCGATGACTAACTTAAGATATATATGTATTTGTGAATAAAAAATTTATTCTATCATTCATAAAATAATTCGACTGTGCATTGAGTTAGTAAGAAATCCTTTATTATTCTTAGCATTATAAGTTTTTTCGCGCAAAATTATTCAACAAATTAATTAAAACTATTGTTTGAAATGAAAAAATGTAATTTGATTTGTAATCTTCCATAATAATAATTTTTAAAGTGGAGTTCATTACCGTTACGCCACCACCAATAAATACGTATGTAGATTATCGAACAAATTAAAATGGAAATTTTCTAGTACGATGCAATGCAACTAATTCTTCAACAAATTTTATGTTCTAAATTCTCTAGCTTTTTAACTAGAAGTAAATACAAAATTTAATCCAATAAAAGAATTAAGAAAGACCTATTCTATGATTAAATTTTATATTTACTTCCTAGTTAAAAAGTTTAGAATTTAAAACATAAAATTTTGTTGATGAGTGAGTTTAGGTGCATTACACCATAACACCATGTTAGAGTTTATTTCGTCATCAAAATACATGTACAGTGCACTAACATTCGATTATCCGAAGTACTCGAATAAATGTAAAACCAATAAAAGATACAAATGCTATGAAAATTGGTAAATATGTTTTTAAACTGTGAAATTTTTAATTATGAAAAAATTCAATGTTATTCTGCCAAATTTTGGGACGTCGGGCTTAAATCTTAAAAACAATAACATCTAAAATTGGACATAATAATATTAAATTCTTTTTATAATTCGATAAATAATAGTATCAACAATATATGTATCAGTTTTGATAATATTGGTATTTTTTCGTGGCCTGCAAAATTACTGCCAGATACGTAGTCGTTGATGAATTTTTCAGGCAATTAAGCATATATACATTAGTAGATCTTGAGTTTATATTATTGTTTTCTCAAAATTTAATGAAAAGAATCATAATTATTATTTGTAGACGGACTATGAATCACGTGTTTTAATTTTTATTTATTGGATTAATAACATACGTATGTACATGAATAACGTTCATATACGTAAATGCAGCACATGATCACTAAAAACATTTGCGTATATGTATACGTAAAGTGAACAAAGATGGTAATGCTACTTTTTGTCGAAAGACATGGTGAAACCAGTTAATCCGAAGAAGGATAAATCAAAGACCAACTATATGTATATCGCTAATTTATTAATTTATTGGTTGCTCAGAATGTATATAATCAAAAGCTCTCGACTGAAGTTAGATAAGTATGATTAACTAATAATTATCAATGTTAATTATTTATATTCACATGTCGTGCCTTATGTCAGATAAAGAGAACACGTGAAGCGTTATTGATGTTAACGTTAACATTGAATGAACATACAGTATACACCTCTCCAATTTAGAAAAAAATGTTAATGATTGCTGAAATATCAAATTAACCATCATTTTTTCAAAAGCAAAAACTTTTTTATCAGCATTGTACAATAGTTTTCTTTCAATTAAAACAAGTCAATTCCCAGATTCGATCACGAACTTGGAATAAAAGATTGGATTCATAAAATAAGAATCCACGGAAACAGCATCAGCCTTTTAATAAATATCGCAACAAAGAATCCACTGTCTCTATAAGAAAATCTGATGAAAGTAAAGCAAACAAATGGTTCAAAAAAGCTATGGAATCGGAGGTTTGTTCACGTAAATGAACTAGGACAGCTTTTTGAAAAAATAATAAATCGTTAACTGTATGAAAAAGCGGCGAAATCCTGACGGAGAGTCAGTCTATATAATTCAGGAAGACTTATTCATTGGGGTCAGACAAGATTGTCCACGAGATTGTTTTTCAAAAGACTATAATTACTTTAACAGAATATTGCCTAAAAGGAAACTTTAATTGATTTATAACAATTTAATAGCATTATTCAAAATTTACATGAAAACAGAAATAATTAAATGAAAAACCTCGAAAATTACAGATTTTTAAGAATTTGATTAATTTAGAAACTTTGCTGAAAATCAACTTTGCATTTGCCTGAAACATCAAATATACATATAAATATATGAACTTTATTTCTGGTATACTGTATAAAATTTCTTTCTAGCAAACAAGAGGTGAGGTAGTTACAAATAAAAAGATTGGATGGACACATACAATTTGAACTATGTAACATGCAAGTTAAAAGAACTTTTGCATAATACATGTATGATTTTACTTATCTTTTTCACAACAACATACACATCTGCATTCTTGGACCCATTTACAATAAACCTTGTCCCAAACCCATCGCATATCAACCTTATTTAACCCTCCTTCGCAGTCCCCACATGTCTTGGCATCTAGAGGACACGCTTTCCAATCACCAGTAGAAACAGCCTCCAAACCCGTTGGACAAAAACAACAGTCCTCTTTCTCTTGACAACATTTCTCATCCTTTTTCTCATCCTTTATTTCTTCTTCTTCATAAATTTTAGGTAAGCATTAAATAAATTAGCATAGTTAGCAAATTGTAAGTAAATGATTTGTGAAGAATTTAAACTTTGTTAATTAATGAATTATATTAATGTGCATTCACCTGCTGAAACAAATGCGCAGAGAACCATAAGAATTAGGCACAAGAAAACGAAATGTTTAGAGATTTTAGCCATCGTTTATAAATTGAATTTTTATGTTTTTTTTTTAATTTCTTGTTGATTCAATTTCTGAGAAGAGTTCTTTTTATACAAAATTGCATATACAAAATTTTCTTTTGTAATTCCATTCTATTCCGACAATGGCTTTACTAAGTTAAGAATAAAGTTCTCAAAATGTATTATTATTTCTCGTTGTCACCGTAATCTCTAATATCAAATCATAGTCATAAAGACTACTAGCTTCTTTCGTAGCTTTTTAGACAGTATATTTGGAACTAGGAACTTGACTTCTTGGTAATTACACATTCAGCAATGTAATTGTATTGTACTTTATTCTATCTCGACAATGGCTTTGCTAAGTAATATGTCAATTCATAGTCATCATTGCTAAAGTTTATATTAATCGATAGTCGTAAATACATGTACAGTACACATCAAAAGTAACGCCCCGGTCTAAAATTATACAGTAAAACATGAAAATGGAAATTTCAGGCTATGCATATATTATAATAATTATTTCTAAATTTCATCTCATTTAAAGCTGATCGATTATATTTTAAAAAGTGAACAAGACTAAGAGAACTTTTATTAAAATGAAGAACTGTTTTAATTATTAAATCAAAAAATTTTTTAAATCGAGCATTACTTTTTGTGGGTACTGTGCGGTTAATCCAACTACGTATACCGATACTGTCTAAAAAAAACGCCTAACACTTACAATTACGTATGAAAAAATTACATGACAATGAATGGATATAAAATTTAGCAAAGAAGTCAAGTTCATAGTCAATCAAAATATCTTATCTAAAAAGCGCCTCCATGAATAAATGCACTTTCATCATCGTGCATGTAAGGGCTTAATTTCTTATAATTATCGTTATGCATGTAAATCATATACGTATGCTTACTACGCACACGTATTTATTCTACAACCGAAAATGTACCTGCTACATGTATATAAACTCTCATACAATAATAAAAATTCGAGATGTCTGTTGAAGATACCAAAAGTACGGTAACTTGTAAATCACACTCCGTTTGCTACATACGTACATGTATAAACTCGTGTTTAATTAGAATTGCAATTATGTACGTAATACGTAGCGGTAGTAATTCTTCCTGACCTGATAAGTAAAATATGATACATGTAATGCATAACGATAAATGTACGTAAATAGTTAGAAATGGTGGTGACACTGGCATTCGGATTTTTGTTCCGCGTATACATGGACTTATTTGTGCCTCTAATACAAGCCCAAAATGGATATGCCGGGTAGCACAAAACAAATCCAATCCGACATAGGAAAATAAAAAATATGAAAAATCTAACATAGAACACTAATTACCAATGTCGGGAAGATTTTACAGATAACTCTGACTGACACTTAACCCTAAATCTAGCACATGTCACCGACACAAATAAGTAAATTCTTCATCTGATAGTAACTTTTCGCACCTAGCAATTTTTCGTTTTAGAATAAAATAGTCTCTTTAATTTCTCTTTCTTTAATGTCTTTAATTTTTTTTCAAATAGTAAAAATGAGTCTTTGGGATAAAAATTCTCAACCTACCTGCCCACAAATCTATTTCTTTCAGACTTAATCTGATCGAAAATGTTTGGGCATTTTTGAAGCGAAATGTGGGAAAAAATAGTGGCACAAAAAAGAAGCGTGTTACTGGAGGGTTTTGCTGCGTTAGTTGAGGAGTGGGAGAATCTTCCAGAAGAGGTGGTTCTTAACTATATTAGTAGTATGTCAAACCACGTTCAAGCTTGCATTGACGCGGAAAGAGGGCATATCAAGTATTGATTTTCTATATAGGCATGTTGTCCCATTAATGGCATAAAAATTTCTGAAAAAATTGGCCGCCATTATTTTCCGTGCTGACTGTATTTTGATAATATGTAAAAAATAGACGTACAGTGGCACTATGAACATGTATACTTTTTGGTGCAATATAACTAATGAAAAAACAAGCTTATAGATTTATTGGAAAATTTGTTCATTATTGGTGACGTAATGAGCTCTACTCTAAGTACCCTAGCCATGACGAAAAAAAGTTACGGGTCATGTGATTCTGATCTATCCGAACTAATCAGATTTTTCCAAACCAAAATTCCGATCCGAATTCCGACCCGAACCCAAATCATATTATTGTATTTTAGTAAATAACAAACTTAACAATCTCATTAAAATATGATTAAACTTGTTACTTTTGCTTTTAATTTTTTCTAGCAAATTTGATTTGACTTAATTTATTTGATGAAAAAATACATTTTTCTTGATATTTTTGATTTGATTGATGAAAAATATGCTTTTTTTCACAATAAATTCTAACTGTATTTATTGTATGTAAAATAAAAATTATTAGTTTATTAAAATAATATGTTTTTGAAGTGCCATATTATAAATCACGTGCTTATCTTCTTTTGACGCATTGCTGATTCCAGGCACATTCTTTCAGACACAATCTTGCACAATTTTTCTCCATTAATATATATCCAAGTCTGTTCTACACTTAATATTTGCATATCAAAAAATATGAGTGAAAACAAATCTCAAAGTGAAAAAACATGCAGTAGCTGTCATGTATTAAAGAAAATTACTAACTTTTGCCATCTTTTTGCTAATATTCCAGAATATAAACATACTACTTGCAATCAATACTCTGCAAGATTAAAAAATAAATACCAAAAAAATATTCATACATCATCAAAAAGAAAGCAAAATTAGAAATAAGCAACAATATAAATTGAGACAACATTATTTTATATTGCAATAATAACACCTCTAATGATATTGAAAAACTTTATATAAATGGTAGTACTAAAAATATCTTGAATATAATACTAAATAAAAGTACTGATAGTAACTAGCAGAGTGATAACTCTAAGATATTTCTATATGATTTAGATAAAATATCTAAAATTGTTAGTGAGTATTTTATAAAAATAGAAATATTCAATGAATCTGTAAAATTTGCTTTTAAGATTGAGTTGGATCAAGATCTTTTTACTGTGATTTTTCTGAATTAATGAAACTTGATGTCAAATACACTTGATTTAAAAATAATTAAAGAGAGATTTTAACAACTTGTCAATATACTTATTATATTGCTCAAATTATATTTTAATTTTTATTGGAAGATGTACAAAATATACCTAAATAACAAAAAAAATTCTCAAATTTTGCTATAATGTATTTTAGCTACAAAATACAAAATAATCAGATCTGAAAAAGATCAGACAATTAACTATTGAAAAGACAAAGTGAAGTTTGTGCTTTATTAAAAGATATATTTATATAGAAAGTATCAAACTCACAATAATATATTTTTGTTCAAGATAATTATCAAATAAAATATAAAAAACTAATATATTGACAGATTATAAAAGTAAAAGAATATATTCAAAACAATATTAAACTTCATGTACAGAAATTTATTATCAACTTTGCAAGAATAAATTTCTTAATACAAAGATTTATATAATAGAGCAGGAATATTATTATATATAGTAAAATAGCTTATATAATGAATCAAGTAAATCAGCTTTTATTAGTATATCTGTATTTTATCATATTTAATAGTACTGAGAAATCAAGAAATAATATAAAAATATAAGTTAAAATGCTATAAATATTCTTTATCAGTCTTTAATAGGAGAATTATAATCAGTATTTGTCTTATTAGATAAAGATATAGAATAAATATTAGCAGTTAGTGAGACTTGATTATAAATAATTAATATTCAACTTTGTTATTGGCATCTTGAGCACATAATTAATAAATAGCACAAAAACAAAAAGTTTAAAACAAATATATATTCAATAGCTAAGATATTGAAAGTTTATTATAAATTTAAATTTATAGATTATTATGAATTCAAAATGATATCAAATTCTATTATTCAGATAATTTTAGTAAAGAACTTTTAGAAATAATTAAAAAATCTTCAAATATATATCTGTTTATATCAGTAATCAAAGATTATTTCATCTTTGTATTCAAGTGATGTATTAGTTTTGCTACTTATATAATTTTCTAAGATTATTGAAATAATCAAATTGATACAATGAAAAGGACTAAAAGCTGTTTGCTTAATCTTTATACTCACTAGTTATATTTTATATGCATATCATTATAATCATAAAAAGTCATTGACGAATTTTAAAGTATAATTATAAATATTATTATAATTATTCATGAATGGATCAACTTATACAAATTATAATAAAGCAACTTGTGTCTGACTATGAAATCAAACTGGTTTAATATAATAAAAATTGTATTTTTTCATTATAATAGTATATATTCAAAAGAGATTGATGCAAAAATGCACAATAGATATTCAACTTGATGTTGAAAAAAGATATCATATTAATATTAATAACTGAATTTGTTGCTATTATCTTTGCAAATATCTCATTAACAAAAGAAATGGTAAATGAGTTCTATTCACTTTTTTGAAGACAGTATGATAACATGATTATCCTTTGCTCATTTTTTGGAGTGACAAAGCACCAGTTATTGCTTCAACAAATAATCCCTGAACCAGACTTAGCATGATCATTGTCAAAAATAATTTTATTGAAGGTAGCTTCAGTTAAGCAACTTACAAAATACATTAATAGAGATAAACCATGATGTAATGGAAGAAAAATGAGTGAAACTTGCTCAATATAAAAAAAATTTGATGTCGCGTTGGCATTATATGAGCGAGAGATGGATAATGATGATTTTATTAGTAACTTTGATGTCTTGGTGATGCCATTTGTGAAAGAGGTTGAATAGTGTAAAGAAGCATTACAAACTCACACTCAACAAGGTACTTGAAAATCAAACGGAAAGAATAAAAAGCTTGACTTTTGATTACATTAAATTTTTTTATTTTATTGGAGACGTTTTATCATTTTCTTGTTAAGACATTCGATATTTCTTAATTCTCTTTAATTTACAAAAAGCTTAAATATAAATACTACGATGACAAGAGTAAAGTTTTGGGTATTATAAAAAGTTTGATTATAATGATTGCATCATAAGTGTAGCACAATAGTGAACACCAGGGATCCGGATCGGAATCACATAACCCGTAACATTTTTTTCGCCATGGCTAGGGTATCCTACTGATATACATATACGTCACATAATAATAATGATAAGCAATCGATGCCAACGTTAATATTAAGTAAAATAGCAAAATAACAAAATCTTTAAAGCTTTATAAAGCTCAACAAATAATGCTAGACTCAATATATTTATATAAATAAACTATAATTTGACCTTGTCTGAGCCACAATATTATATCCATTGTTATTGTTCTCATTGTTAATCGTTAATAATGCCAATTTTACCAATTTATAAACGAATTCATCTTTGTTGTGTCTGTAAGTAAAATGAATAATACCGAAGAGACTTTTAAAACTCGAAGTCGGCTTCATTCCGAAACAGCAAGATCTTGTCTTTGTGTGAAAAGTTGGATTAGTAATGGAATAGCGGATGGTAAAGAGCATTAAATCAATAAGCTTTTATATACGATGTTTTTACTTATTATAATAATATAGAAAAAATTATTCTTTTTTTATAATAATAATTAATATATGCATGTAACAATCGATGTATTGATGATTCAAAAAGACCGAAATGATTCGGTTCTGATTTAAAAAACCAGTCTTTTTGAATCGGGACCTAATCAAACCGCACCGTAACATCTCTACAATTGTACACAATTAATTCTAAATTTTTATTCATGTCCGTGAGGACTATATATACATCTTTTTGATTCCATTGTACTAGAATTTAACGCATAACGATAATATTTAAGAGAGAATTTAAGAAATTTGAGATAAAAAAAAATAGAAAACAAAAGTGAGATAAAAATAGAATTACATGTAGAATAGAACATCAAATAAAAATAGATTAACAGACGGGGGTTTATCAAAATTGTACATGTAACAATATGTATCGGTATCGATATTACATGTACGTATTATGTACGAAGGAGTTCTGATCGGTTGGCGATAGAATAATTGAAAAAACAATGGTGGGAGTCTGTGTTATTAGTGTAACAGTACAACAGAAAATAACTACATGTATGTACATGTACTTCACGCACATTGTCGTTTAATTTCATAACGATAACTGATGATGTCAAGTCAAACGGCCGAAAAAGAATTTAACTTCAATTCTTCGTATATGTTCGTTTTAAATAAAAAATCATTAACGCTGAGTGCCAAACCTATTTACAGTCCATTATTGGTCGCTCCTGGCAATACATTTTGGCAGCTACGTTTTGAGGTGGGGGTTTTTTTGATTTATACAATATTTGCTCATCTGTAAATTAAAATGTCGTTTCATTTTGAAGATTAACAGTGAAAACACAGCGTGTTGTGCATTTTGGCTTTGTGCAATTCCGGATAAATGTGAATCTCAAAATGTGAATCCAATTTGGCCCAAAAGAAAAAATATCAACGCGAGGATATTTATAAAGGAATCAAATATCTTTATTTATAGATCTATTCTTGACAGCAAATTTGGTTATGAAATAAAAGGCTTAGGTAAGTTCAATATTCAATTTTTTTAATTCATAAATATTTAACACTAATTAATTATAAAGTATCACATTTCTATCCTAGGCTGTGATCATATAAAAATAGCTAAACTTCCAGAAAAATTTATATTCGGCGTCGAATTTGATATGGATACTAATGAGGATCCGATAACTGAACCGATAAATTTTACTCAAAATCTTGGACTAAAAAAAGCTTGGACGAGTGATTTAAACAATCCGGATACTTCTGATGTGAAGCTCTTTCTTGGTGACCAGATTTATTATGCAAACAGCAGAATTCTATCGACGCAATCGAAATATTTCCAAGCGTTATTCAGCGAACATTGGGCGGAAAAGAAAAAACGAGTTCAAGATGATGAACGTGAAAATAGCGCTAACAATAAGGAATCAACATCAGGCTTAGATAAAGCCAAAGAGGATGATCTAAAGATTCGAGAACAGAATCAAGACCTAACGGTTATAGAACGTGTTGATAACAAAAGAGCATTCGATTATGAGGTCAACGTTCAAGGAACAGATCCGAAACTTTTCTTGCAAATGTTAAAATATCTTTATACTGGTGAAGTTATTTATAAGAAAGACAAATCTTCAGCCCCTTACGAAAATGCTATCGATCTATATAAGATAGCAGATAAATACCTAATTGACGAACTTAAAGCACAGACTAAAGAATATATTATCGCATCTTTAAACTGTGAAAATTCAGCCGAAATACTTTTTATGCATGCTTTTCTTTGTCCTGAACTTAAGGATGAAGTAAAAAAATTCATTGTTGAACATATTACTATAGTATCTAAATCTTCGGGTTATCGGCATATAATCATGAATAGCAACAAATATCCTTCATTTCTTGAACTCAATAATGAGATTTTCCTCGATCTCTATTTCAAAGATATCGCGACTTGCCAGTATCTACAAAGGTAAATACTAAAAATCATTTTCATATTAAAACTCTTTAATTAATTTTGATTTTATTCTTAAAATAATTAGTTTCGAATAATTACTACTTTATACTGTGTAAACTTTTGTATAATTATAAATCATAATTTCACGAAATATATTCAATAAATGAATGATCCATATAATTTATTCGATTGATATTTAGTGACGAAAATAAAAAAAAAATACCAGCCCATCAACGATATCTCATGAGAAATTGTGAATCATGTAATGAAGAAAGGACTAATCTTTATTGATTAAGAAGTCAAAAACATACCTGCACCGGGTAAAACTTTCTTTGGAAATACAACAATGCTAACAAAATCAGAAATTGATGAGATTTTATCCAAGAAATTTTAAAATTTGCAATGACATAACATATGTGAGAAATACATGTATACAGAAGAGTTCACAGGTCACTGGTTCAAAAAGAACAGGTACTTGGAGCATAATATCTAAACGTATCGTTACATTTTTTTAGAACTCACACTTAGAAAAAGAAAGGAAATAAATACAAAATTTTAGAAATAAAAAAGACCAAGCTTTAATTTTGGATTCGTATCATGTTTTGGAAAACTTATTTCATGTGTTCGATATTCGATAATCTTGAGCATAATCCAACACCGGCCGACTCCAAGAACAATTGCATATTTTGTGCTTTGTCTCTATTTTCAAATAATACGAAATATTTCAAACTCAAGATTAAGTTAGCAAAAATTATCTAGAAAATAAAAATGTAATATTTCAAATAAATACCTTACATAATGTTGAAAAACATAAAGCAGTCCCAATTCCAGCTGCAACTCTTTTCACACATCTGTTTCACCTTTAAGATCATCCAGCGCAGCTTCCAATCCAACAAATGACAAACACAAAATACCAGTAAAAAATGCGTATCTAACACCCGCCAAGATCATTTTGTAATTTTTACGCTTATGATAAAAGTACCAACCACCCTTGGTAACAGCAGATATTTTTCTGCTCGGTATTGGAGTCCACTGCGTTTACTTTCTTTACACCCGCCAAAAATAAATCCCAGAATGCTCCGCTTGCTGTCGCCAGTGCTTTTCTTCGCGACGTTGGTATTGAGATTCGTGCAAGTGGATCATTATTGTTGTCATTGATGTTGATTTTTGATGGATTAGCGTTGGAAATGATGGATGGCGAATTTTCAGTGTGGATAGCGAAACTGTTGCTGCCTTTACCGTTAACGTTAGCGGCCGAGTCACATTTTTAAGCACATATACATGTACTACATGTATGATCGTGGTTGTTTGCAGAATGTTACTATAGGAGTATTCTTTGTTAAATAAATCAGAAGAACTTTTTAAAGCATCAAAAGCTTTTTCAACAAAGACCGGACTGTTTCTGTGTTTATCCTGAATGTTTATTTTAACACAAAATTTGGGAGTTGATATAATGGAAATACAGTGAACTCTTCTCAAACTCCATAAGTGCAAATTAGATAAATGTTTTGAGAGAAAATTGTAACATAACACTGTAAGCTCATCTTCAAAACTGAGAATTTAAAATACGTCAGCTGCATTGGCCAATCGGAAAGAAGTGATATTGCAAGGGTAAAAAAGCCAAGGTCTCATGAATGTCAGCGAATTGGTTGGTTAAAATTGTATCACCACTTTGCATAGCAAGGTCAAAAAAGTACAAATTCAAGGTCTATTTAGTAAATTCAGTTTATCAAGACAGATTTACTATATATCTGTTCCTGAACAAACTTCGCTTTATCGAGACAAACTTCTATAACTGTTCTTGGAGCCAAATTGAATCACAGAAACATATAAAGCGCGTCGTTTAAAATTTCAAAGAACATTTTCAATTATTTCTGCACTTAAATCACAATGGAACTCTTTAGCTTGTCTCTAATTTGTGGATTATAAAATTCAAAAAGGCATTATTTAGCCAGCTTTGGTGCACTCGTTAAATCAGAAGCAAAAAAATTCATTGCTTGCCGAGGGTTAATCATAGATCCAGCGCAATTATAAATTTTAGAAAACATCATGAATATTTATCGGATGAATTTTCATTCTATTGATAAATCTTTATAGAAATACCTTGAGAAAGCTTACAATTCTATATTTGGAAATCAATCTTTACAAAGCGTACAGTTGCTCTAATTACTACAATCACCACCGGTCAGCTGCTGCATCTTTCTGGTGAATATTGGATATTATCAGAAAGCAATATACTTCAATTTTTTTTACTACATACTTTTCAAACAAAAAAATACTAACTAGCAAAATAAAAAATGCAGTTTTATTTTATCTTTGGTGCACTCTTTAACCAGAGAAACGGAGAAACTATTAACACCTTTGGCTTCTGCAAGAAAAACAAAAGACATTGATAATTTGATGGTTCAAAACTCCACAAGGAATTATCAACTACATGTATCTTTCGACGAATGTTTCTTCCAAAAATAAAGAATTGAAGGAGATAGCATTCAAAATCAAATCAATAGTCCAAGAAATAAGTCAAAATAAAATTGATATAAGCAGAAAAAAGTCATTATTATCTATTTATAAAGATGGATTTCTTGTTGATTTCTGTTATCAGTTGAAATAACATTAATTCATGAGCCTAGGCTTATTTACCTTTACCTAACACTTGTTGAACAGAGTAGATTTCACCTGTGGTCTAAATAAAGTACAGATAAAAATAGGTATGAAAATGCAAATTTTTGAAAAATTAACCCATATTTTTGTATTGAGTTTTGGCAAGATAACCCAGATGTCAGGTTTATCATGGCAAAACTACGTATAGACATTGATGCTAAGTTAGTTTCTATGTTTCAAATGATTCTTGTGAAAGTAAATCACTTATTTAATTTCTTTAATTCATTATTTTTTCTTGATGCAAAACAGATTCGGTCTTAGTATAGCAATAGAGAATGAAGTGGCTTACAAGAAAAACTAAAAATTAATGATAACACTTCGTTATGTTCTATTAGAATTTTATTATGGTTTTTATCTTTGTGTTTACACCTATATTTATAAAAATTTATTTATTCTAAGGCTCTTAACAAAAATTGCTTTTATTATTCTTATCCTAGAAATGAATAATATATTTTATATTTTAACTATATAGTAAATATTAAAGCAAAATTATAAGGTTATATTCGTAATTTGTGATTATGTTTTGAGTATTGTAAACTGAACACTTTCTGCAGTAATTCAAATTAATTTTAATAGAAGTTAAAGAGAAATAATTATATTAATATTTAATAATTTCAATCAGGTAAATAAACTGATAATATTCCTAAACGTTGCGACATATATCCTGGATGAGATGGTACTGACAGTACATATCAAATTTTTCTAATATTTTACCTGGGTGGGAGGGGATATACTCTAGTAATTCTATATTATATAATATATATGTCATGGTCCTAATTGGAGTCGAACTTCCGTTACTTCAGAATAACAAAAAAACTGTTATTGCTTTTGGAAAAGCGCTGTTATACAACAGCCATCTTAAAAGAATTATCGAACAATTCAAGTTAGACAAAATAACGACAACAAATGGCGCAAATCAAGGATATACAGGTGCAGAAACAACGCAGTTGAAGAAACGTAGCTTATGCCCTGATTATCACCTACGACGAGTTGTACAAGAAATCGCATCGTTATAAAACACTGCAATTACTTTAGACAAGTTATCCACTGAAATCGACTAACTGTACAGTTAAATTATTTAGCAATTTAGTGATCTAAAGTAACCAATATACCAGGCGTGTGCATGTACATGTAAAACGAAAAATAGTAATATTGCTTTATAACATTTCGAACATTTCATTTATATGTGATTTGGTAGGCAGTCAGTTTACGCGTGTTAATTTTCTTCTACTCGTGCTAATTTTTTAAGACCTATTTCGCATTAGATAGCGTTAATAATAAAGTCGATTCAATAGTCTGCAAAGTCAAATACATGAGTAAAAATATCAATTAGGATAAATTTCTTCAAAGTTAAAAGATTCAACCATTTCAGGAGCTCGATCGTGTCCGTTATCTTCAGCCTTTTGATACCATATTAATGCCAAATCAAGATTTTGTTCAATCCTATTCCATGTTGATAAAATTTCCCATGATAAACTGAGATTTTCTATGTCCAAACTCTGCTGCTCTTAAATACCACTCAAATGCGCTGCAGTCATCTTTTTCTGTACAATCTCCATATTCATAACATAAGCCAAGTCGAAAATGTGAAAGTGAATCACCATCATTTGCTGAATGAAAAAGATGTTCGAATATAAGTTGTTCAATTTTGTTACCTTTTTCATAACTAGATCTCAAATACTCGTGGTCGATTATCCAAACTGCAGATTTTAATAAGAACTCAAATGCTTTTTGTTCATCCTTGATCGTTCCTTCTCCCATAACAAAAAGCAAGATTATTTTGTGCGTTAGGATTTGCAGACCTTGCTGATTTCAAATATCACTCAAATGCTTTTTGCCCATCTTTGATTGTTCCTTCTTTTTTTATTTATATTTAATGCATCTGGAATGGATGAAGATGACAATGTTAAAATCCGTCCCATTTGATCATTGATGGAGACGCAGCACATCTATATTTTCTATTTCTCTGATCACTAAATTGTTGATAATTTTGGGCATGTTTAATTACAAAATGTATAATTAAGCTGAAGTGGTAGAAATTTTAAAATATTCAATTTATTGAGGTGTTCCTGATACAACTTATCTAAGCAAGTTTGGTTTCTGGAACCAGATTTGTACGTAGATTGTTACCGAAGTAACATAAGTCCTGCCATATTTGTATTGATTATTATTATTAAATAAATATTTATTATACCGAATTGAGTTTTTGTTACAAGAGTGATCTAATCTTTCAAACACTTTCCCCTCCCCCTTCTGTTGGTTGAGTAAAAGTCGATTTGTGTACAAGTCGTCACGGGAAACCTTTGGAACACCCAAAGAGCCCCTTTGACCGTAGATAATTAATCTAGCTCACATCCCCGTTGCGAAAAATCTCTGATCGATCGATTGTTATAATAGACATAACAATCTGGTGCCCCAACCCATTCGTCGCAAAATAAACCCTTTTAGCTAAATATTAAAGGGAACGTAACAATATGTATAAAGAAACCATTTGTAGTTAGATTGCTCTGTCACAGATAATGTTGTTGATATTGGTAAATTATATTTACGTCGAGATAACGATAATTAAGTACATGTAGCTATAACGACATTTTTTGATATGTCGACACTTTTTATTGGCCATGAGTGTATATTCAAATAAGTTTTAATCATTTTTTCAACGGTAAAAAAACAAGCAAGATTGATTTCAAATAATTACGGATTCGACATTTTCCGAATGCTCGAATATCCGATATTTTGAATATCACACTCGCCCGGAGAAGTTATGTCATTGTAATAATCTGTTCCAGCTACTTCAGAAGACTTTTGGATTGGTAGAATTGGTAGAATGACAAACATTTATTATATTGTTGTTGATGCTTTGCCTATATTCAAAAATATAATGATACCAAATAAATACATAAAGGTAAAATGAAGTAAAGGATGCGTGTGTTTGAGAGGTTAAGCATATAACAATCGTACTTGAGTTGTAGAATTCAACAGATATTGTTCGGTAAAATAGGCAAGTGAAGAAGATGGGATTTAACGCCAGTATTGTTCTATCGCTGGATCATTGATAAATATTCCTTTTGACTTAAAACAAGTAAATCGAATTGTTAGATATTCACCCAAAAAAATTTATTATCAGTATTGAAAATTAAGCATTCATGCATTGTCGAATGATGGACTGTTTTCACTGTGGTCAGGAATGGATTTCGCGATACAAGGAACATAAAAGCCGGCATAACTACAGTTTGAAATGAAATAAGAAACTATTAAAAGAAGCACCAATTGATTTAACGACTGATTTAACTAACCTTTCTCCACCGAGATAATCCCTTTTTCTTGCAATTAAGGAAAGACTTTGAAAAGTTTAAGAGAAATTTATAGAATAGTCACCGACCTATCATTGGGGTTTGACCAATTAGAGCTAAAGCATACAATAAATGTTCATGAAAGAAGTTATATGACGGATTATTACTTGGTTTTCATTTTCGACTTTAGTTTGTCCTGGATTTCGAGAAAACCCGACTCCGAAAAGCTGTGATTTAACGAATTTAAAGGAAAGGTTTTTAAGAATACACAAATTTTAGAAATATCGAATACAAAGGAAGTTTGTCACATACTTGGTCGACTATATATGCGAATCCAAAGAGAAGCAATGTGAAGAAGTACGTAACATTTATTCCGCTAAATTTTCGCTTTTCATTTACTGTAGACGACGCGAGCATCTTGATGCCAGCTATACGAATTATTTATGAATTTTTGTATCGAGCAAAGGACCGTGCTCAGTGAAAATATTGAATGTTGTAGCGCTAGAAATTAAGCAAATTAGAACAACAACAAAAGTATTACATATCAGATAATTTAACAAATATTACCATCCAGGACCTGTTGTTATTATAATAACTTAAACAACAAAATCAATTTAAAATTGCAAATTTTTGGAAGCTCATACAAACCTCTTTCAAGCCAAAAGATCTTAGTGAAGAAATGCAAATTATGTTTATTTTACCTTTCTCAATTATATACAGTATACAGATTTCAAAAATTAAAAAACCATACCAAATTGTTCGACCATTCTTCTGCCTCGAAATACAAGAAAAACAATTTACCTTTAAGATTAGAGCTTCCAGACACAGTCAACAACTCCGCGTAATTGACAAGCCTTCCATAGTACGTGAGACTCACTAAAAATTCCTTGAGCTTTATAACTTTATAATTTCGATAAAGGAAGAACGAATGCATCAGTAAGATTGACTACTGAACACGCATAAAATAAAAACTTCATTACCAGAGGGAAGACTAGTTTTTTATCTGCGAACCAAATAAAAAAATGTCAAAAAGCAACAACTAATTGCAAAGAATCGAATGTCTTTCATTCTTTCCTTAACGATAACGATAATACGTATTAGGTTACATTTGTTATGGTTAGGTTTGTTATTGTTACACTGCAATCTGGCCTTTACACGGTCGATAGGTATACGCCTAGGTCAAAATTATACCCAAAATTGCACGCCACGTGGATTTATTGTTTTCGATTGGTTAGCACAATTTGTATATCTAGTATAAAATATGGGTAAAAGTATAGTAGGAAATGCAACTTTTTGAAAAAAATAACCCACATTTTTACTTTGGGCAAAATTGTAAGTTTGTAATTTTTTAGTATTATTCAGCCTGGTTTTTACCCAAGGTGAAACCTACTCTGTTCGACTAGTGTACTCTATGAAGAGTTATTCTTTAGATTATTATCAACAATTTGAAAAAAACAATATAAAAAATGACAGTGAAATATTTGATTGGCATTTGAAATTAGCTGAAAACGGGATAATCGAATACAATTTATTATTGGTTTCTGTTATCAAGATGGTACAGGAACTCAAAAGTTAAGAAAGCATTTGAATGGTATTGAAATCAGCAAAAAGCGAAGACGCTAGACAATTTAATATCGGGTATTATCATGATGAAGGTATTGAAACTCAAAAAGATGAAAAAGAAGCATTTTAGTGGTATTAAAAATTAGCAAAAGGTGAATCCCTAAAGAACAATCTAATCTTAGTTGGTGTTATCAAAATGATATAGGAACCATAAAAGATGAGGGAAAATGCATTTGAGTGGCATTTGAAATCAGCAGAGGGTGCATATGCTAGAGGGCGATCTAATCTTGGTCGTAGGGATAGGAATCGATTAAAATTTGGAAATCGACTAAGATTTAAGAATCGATTAAAATTTGAAAATCGATTTTGGGTTAAGAATCGATTCCTCAAATTAAATTGATTAATCGAATTTATTTTTAAAACGTAATCGAAATGATTAATCGATTTTGAAACCGATTCCTATCCCTAGTCCAGACTATTTGAATATGGACACTTTTTATGTTACTAGACCTATTCATCTAAGGAGAATTGAACGAGCTAAATTCTTAGTTTATGATGGGATTCATCCGAAGATTCACTTCGTTTGTAGATGGTGTATGCAAGGTAAACACCATCCTCAAATGTATTAAAGGAAAATTTATCAATATTTTCACATTAGGTTTTTCGATACTTCCAGTCTTGTATATGCTTAAGTGAGGTTGCGGAAATTTTAGAAAGTTCATTTCATTAGAGAAAAATTACTTGGTTCTCATTGCTAGTAATTGTTAGTGGCAAATCGGTACAGTGTGCTTAAGCCTAATAAAACTATAAAAAATTTCAATCTAGCAAATTTCCTATTTGTGGACTCCAAAAAATTTTCAGCTTTATCATCAAATTTTTGGAGAAAATCCAAAAATCAGTACAGTAATTTGGAACGCGATATCCACTAAACTAATTCTGGAGAAAATGGTATCATTTAATCCGCGAATTGAATATGGCATTATTACGGGGATTAGTTTTGTGGGTCACGAGATATCGCATTCCAAAGTTACTGTACCAATTTTTTTGTTTTTCTGTTCAAAATTAAAATGGATGCAATATTTCATGACCCAACACCATCTGACTCGACTAGTCTTGGTGAATTGAATGGTGGTATTCAGAATTTGTTCGGTGGGTCATAAGATATCATGCTTCAATATTGTACTAATTTTATTTTTTTGAAAAAGAATAATCTATTCAAAATTGGTACAATAGATTTGGGGCATATATCACGACTCACTATAGTATTTTCATTATTAATAGTTAATGATCCATTATTAACTGATCAGTTATTCAAATTTGAACATCTATTGTTTGCGAGTGAATTCGATTCTCATTATTTTCATGGGTAAGTGATATTGTTTCATTTGATATTATTAAATATTTATGATTGTGTGCAATTTATACTAATGTATTCATCTTTATTGCAATTACAACATACAATCGTTCATCCATTATTTGATTGATTCCATCCATTACTATTATTCTGTACCAAATATTGTGATTTTGAAATAATTTCTAATTGTTCTAATTTATGGGTCAGACTTCAAATTGTATTCATTAACTCATTCATTGACTCCTTGGTGTTATTATGAAATTGATGATAGATACAGATATTGGTATCCAACTTGACTTTAAATGAATTTAGTAAAGTTTCGTCAACATTTATTTTCACCCATTTTTTCAATTCTTGTTTGAATTCTCAGTGATATATTCTAATCCAGTTATCAACATGAATATAATTATCTGGATTTTTCTTTCATGACAACTCATAGAATTTGTCAGTGTACTCGTTGATGGTTCCAGTTTGTTGGAGTTCTTCTAATTTATACTTCCAATGATTTCCTTTTTGTTCAGTCCTAAATTAAACATGCTTGATTAGTTCAATCAATTAAATTCAATGCATTATCTGTTGCTCACTCATTGAACTATAAGACAGCAGTTTCTTCTAAAAAAATCGAGAATTACCTGGATTTTTCTTGTATTAATGAGTTCGTTGACTGTAGCTGTTATTTCGAAGTTCTGTAACCAAGTTACTGGATCCTGATCAGCTTTATGAAACTTTTTGATGATAATAATTATCTTTCTCATTCTGCACATTAAGTGCATGGATCAAATCATTCACCACAGCTAGAATAATATTGATATCTGTTATTTTTTCTGGTTCTGATATAGGCATTAAAGTTAATATAAGTGTTTTTACTATTAATAGATTTTTAAATATTGGTGTTCTTGTTTGATATTATGAAGAAATGTCTCTTATTTCTCAACAAAATTATAATTTATTAGTTGATTCTCTTCTTTACTTGATTCTCAAGTTTCAGAATAATATTCTTTAATATATTCATCTTCTTATTTTTCTAATTCAAACATGATATTTTTAAATTCACTTGTATTAACAAATTGATATAATATTATAATAACAATTCAGTTTGGCTTTAATATTAATAAATATTCTTAAAATAAAATAATATTAAATAATCAAACTATTCTTTGTTATATTTATATCAAATGTGCTTTTTTGAAATTGATTCCTTCTAATTCTTGAAATAATTAATAAGTAATTGCTATATAACTACAAATACTTAATATTTTAATTCAAATTAAAGATTAATAAAATATCAATTATATGTTTTGAAGAAAGAATAACAATAATTACAATAAGATTCAATAGCTTTTTGTCCTTAATCTTGATAACTTTCAAAATATTTATTTGTAAGTATTCAGTAAAAGTATAATATAGTATTCATTTATATATTCAGAATATTATTTTTGAGTTATTGATACTAAGAGGCTTTGAATTTTGAAAAAAAAAGTGAGATCATAAAATTCACAGAGAAGATATCAAAATGTTATATCTTTTCAAAAGTTTGTTTAACTAGTAAAAAAATAATAATATACTATTTGTAAGATAGACTGAATAAATTAAAGAGGAATTCTCTAAAGATTCTAAAGATCTTCTGTGATAAATATCTCTGAATAAAGATGTTTTCAGATAAATATTAACTAATTTTTAAAATAACAAGTAGAATTTATTAATATGATCTATAAAACTGAAATCAAATAATTATAAATATCAAAAGCACTTAAAACAAAAGAGTTGAAATTTTAATACAATCAATAAAATAATATAATTAAGGTATAACATATTTATAATAGAGTTCTTCTATTATTTGTACACAAGCTTTAAAGTTAATCAAGCAAAAAATTTCTTAACAAGTGCATTTACAAGTTGACACTTTTATTAAATTAGAACATAAACTTATTCTACTTAAGAAAAGCTCTTTTTTATAATAATTCTTTGATTAAACTAATTATATATTTCATATTATAGACTTACAAAAATAAAAACAATAAAATTATTCACAAGAAAGTATTCATTAAAAATTATTAACTAAAAATTATCAACTGAAAATTATCAGCTTGATAACATAATTAATTAGCTAAACACATAAATAAGAAAGAGTTTAATAAAGAATTTTTCTAAAAAGGAATATAATATTTACTAAAAATTATCAGCTAGATAGTTTATATACAAAGATAATTATAAAAACAGATAATACATGTGATAGTAATGCATGTAATTAGTGATTCAGGCTAAATTACTTAGCCCGAGCCCAAATTATTTTATTTTTAAATTTTATTATAAATTTTTTAGATTCTAGTAGTCCTAAATTAGTTTAACTTATTTAATAATTTAGCCTAATTTAGCCTATATATTATAATTAGCCTTTTAATTTAGCCTTTTAAGTTCTAAATTCCTAAATTGCCTTAAACTATTAGTTCGAATTACTACATGTAATGTCAATTTGATAACCATACAAAATATGACTGGGTAATATATAACAAATAATAATTATGGAATTAGAGAATTTAAAGTTATTACGACAATAATACTCCTTCCATAATTAGTTTCTTGTGCGATTTACATGTACATTGAAAGCCCAATTTAAAAATATTTCATCATGAATAGACATTATGCACCTTTTTTCCTATATTATAAAATCCTATCATTCTTCAAAGATTAACACACGTAATGATAGTGATTACTGAAAGAATGACAATTATCACGAATCCTGGACAATTGAGAAACATCGAACAATAATTAACACATGTAACAATAGTGATTATCAAAAGGAAAAATAATTATCTCGACAATTGTCTGGACAATTGAAAGATGTTAAACAGTTATTACTTGGTCGTTTCAAGAGAAACCATTAATGTAAATTACTAACCTTAGAATTAGCACAGGATTAGCATAGTAATTCGGAATTGTATATAGAAGCATCTTTGAGTCTCTGAGAAGACATGCTTTAATCTAATAAAATAACAAAGTCCTTACTTCTAATAATATTACTACTTGTGAATACACTATTATTTTATTTTTCTTGATCAAACTTCAAACCTTGTGAGTGATTACAATTTTGTTTTCTTTGTACAGGTCGCATCAATGAGTCCTGTTGAATTAGTTTAGTTTTTCTTAGATAGGCCGTATCAATAAGACCCGTCATATTTGTAAACGTTTTTGATTATTGAATAAACACGATTTTATTATAACAATTTAATTCTTATTACAAAAGCGATTCCATTTTATTCCTCTTTCAAAACGCCCCCTATTATTGCAAAAAAGTCGATTTGTGTACAAGTCGTCATGGGAAATCTTGAGAACAACTAAAGAGACCCTTTAACCGTAAATAATTCAATCTAACTCTCAACCTTCGTTGCGAAAAGTCCCTTGATCAATTGTTTGTTATAACAAACATAACAATCTGGTGCCCCCGCCCCAACCGTCACGAAATAAACCCCTTTTGCTAAATATCGAAGGAAACGCAACAAAAGATGAAATGGTCTCATAATCAAGATTTTTTGTGAAACAAGAATTTCGATCCTAATTTTTATGTACATGTTCATATCGATATCGATATCGATATACGGTAATACTTTTTCAGGTAATTGAAATTAAGTCAGCTCGTTGTTTGTTTCATTATTGGTGGAAACGTTTCAGGATTCTTTTGATATTTTACAAGACGCACTTTATTTGCGTTTTTAATTGAAATCGGCGTTTATATGATGTGTAGATACTAAATATTTTGAAGTTAAATTTAGACATATTAATATTAAGTCCAAACGAAGTTTATGAAGCCAAATTTTACATATTAACTAAAAAAAATTTATTATTAACTTGAATATTCAACGAACTCAACGAAATATAAGATGCAGGTAAAAATACAATTGATTTCTTCGTAAAGATAATAATACATGTAATTAATGTAAATAAAAATTTCGTAACTTTGTAATTATATGTATAACGCGTGGAAGTCAAATGATATTTAAACAAGCATTTCCTAATTTTTCCCCAGGTTTCTGATTGGATGCAAGTAATTTCCATCGCTGATTGGTTGACTGCACACCGGGTTTTCTAAATCAACAAATAAAAATGCATAAATTTTTGCTCAACCGGTAAAACAAATCCGGCACAAGAAAATTAAAAAGGCGAATAGTGTGAAAAATACGGAAAACGAATGGGTAAAATATTTCGGGAAGACAATTTTATATATAGCCTTTACTCCAGCTCTAACCCTAACCCTAACGATGAAATTAACCTTTAATATCCTCAACCAATCAGAAACCTGGAGGAAAATTAGTACGTAAATGCATTTTAACAATCTAAAGAGGAAATGTTGTTTAGTCCCCACATCTAAAAATCGGGTTGATTGATCGTCATATATATGTACCATACATAGTTTTTTTTTTACATAGCCCAATCGTGCATCCAAGTAGTACATGTACATATACATGTATTATCCCACATTTTTCATAACAAACAAAAAAACTATAAATAGCTCTGCAATTCATTATTTACAAATCCATCAATCACAATGTAACTACCTATTTTCTTTATTATCGTGAACTGTTCTTTAGGTTCACGATAAAAAAATAAATGGAGTGTGGTGAGTTTTACTTAACTCACTGGGATTAAGTAGGGTGGTGGGGCCCTGCTCTTGAGAATTATTAGCGCATGTGTGTGAGATAGGGATCGATTCTGAGAATCAATTAGTTTTGATTATCGCGTTTGCAAAAAGGTGTATATTGAGAACAAAGAATCAAAGAAATCTGTGCCAGGTTTTGTTGATCATAGACTAGTAACCAATAAGAATGCGTAATTTTTTGATCAGCATCCAATAAGAATGCAGAAATTTTTGATCAGACCGGCAAAACAAATCCGACACAAGAAAAGAAAAAATACAAGAACTGCGAAACAGGTGCCTAAATATAGTTTGGAGTCCTAATTAAAAACGTTGGGGAGACAATTTTATATATAACTTGTGTCTCAGCTTTAACCCTAGCCCTAGCCCTAATCCTAAAACCAACCTTTTAATGTTAATTAATATTACAGTAGAATTTTCCGAGATCAACAAAACTGGCACAGATTTCTTGAGTGCGAATCTGCGTAATAATTACGTATGCAATTAATCCCACTTTTCGATCAATGTAAAAACTAACCTATTTTTCAATCAATATAAAAACTATTATTACATATTTGTTTATCTTTCTTTACCAAACTTTCATTAATATAAAGAAGCTTCGCAATTTGTAATATAGTATAGCCGTCACATTATACGTCATTCAAGTCATCACTATGCAGGAGATATTGGGGTGTGTGATATTCTATATAGATCAAATACTCGACATACATTAAAATTATTCTTCTTATATTATATTTTGGTACTATTTTGAGAATGATATCTCATTTTCTTGAAAAAGTTATAAGCTTTTAAATTTTGTATAGATATTTTTAATATTGTTTATAAAACTCGACATCAATTAAACTATACTCTTTGTATTAAAGTTTAATATTATTTCAAAAATATCTTTATTTCTTGAAAAGCTATAAGTTTTTAAAATCTATACATGTATAATAATTTTTATTAATACATGTATTTATTAATTTGATTAGAATATCTCACACTCCAAGGAGACATGCCAACAAGAAAATCTTTCGAAATAAAGAAAAACAACTTTGGCTTTCCAATGGTATTTAATAATTATTTACATGTATTAACGTTAGGAAATCTGAAATCGGAGAGTTTGTACAGTAGCAATCAAAAAAATAATACAACGGCAAAAAATTATAAATAAACCATAGTAAAAATGAGAAAAGCCCGCATTTTTTGTATTTCTACTAGGTTTTATTAATAATTTTTTTGCCGTTGCATTATTTTAAAGATAAAAATGCATAACGATAAATCGTGTAATAAAAATTATCAAAAAAATAAATAATCGGAAAATTATGATTTTCACTTATGAAAAACATGGCACGTCAACTACTTTGTCATTCGAAAAAAATGTCAATATAACTCTGATAGTGATACTAATGCTAAAAGTAACAATATTGATCCAAACTTGAATGATATTTATGAAACAGATACACTTATCGTTGAGAATCTTAATCACGTGTCTAAATCTTCAGACTATCGAATATTGTTCATGAATTGCCGAGTTTCTAGTACTTGGTTATATTGTTAATAGAAATAGTTCATCATCATCGCCTACAAAAGTGAATACATAGAAAAAGATATTTTTTTTGTGTAAAGTTCTTTATAATATACTTTGACTTGGTTATGCCGATTGAGTAGAATGATAAAATTTTAGCTTTATCTTTTTGATACTTTTTGGACCTGTTTGGTCTCAAATTTGTGCCAAAATTTAAACAAATTTATATTAAAAAGAAAGCTAGGACTAAATAAGTTTCTATACATTTAATAGTTTTCTTTTCTCATCTTTATGAAATCATGTTACACCTTTGCCATTCACTAATGAAAAACCAATTCCTTTAACCACAGCAGCTAGTCTCATTTTCCGAATGACAGTCGTCAATATATCGATGTAATGCTTCGTAAACACAAAATTATGCAAATGACGAAATCGAACCAGACGAAGGTATTATAAATTAGATCAAGAGTTTCATTAATAAGAACCTAATTTTTAATAATTTCTAATGCCTTTGACAATGTATAAATCCGAGGAACTGCAATTCAAAGTGACCAATTTCCAGCAGAATACCACTTCAGTGAATCTAACCAATATGGCTGTTATACGTCGTCGTTTCGGAATTCACGTCAATTCCAGATTGACGCACGTTGTTATTGTAAACGTTAAAAAGATTTAGCGTTAGTAATTTCTTTGTGCCAGTAATACAAATACGTGTTAAGTGAGATGAGCCCGAAATGGATATTCCGAGTAGCACAAGCCATCAATTCGGCATTCAGTAATACAAAGCGCGCGTAATAAATACGTGTTAACGTCTAGTAGATTAGGGGTGAGATTTTTCCCGTATTTCGTTTTGATTGATGTACTGTTACAGGTTAGTGGCTGATTATAGAAATTAGCGGCTAATCTGTAACTTGGGTGGGAGAAACAAATTAGATCAAGATTATTTAATTATTAGTTTTTCTAAATCCCGTGCCAATATTGTTGTGTTCAATCGTCGGTTAGGTCTCGTTCTCATGTTCACAAATGTTAATAATACATTCACTTTTTCTGGACCAAAAGCGTAAAACCCTTTAAATCATAGTCGTTACGGTTGCCAAAACAATTATCTCACCTTTCTGGATTAAAGTGGCAAACCCTTTTTACAACAATGGATTGTTGGGATGGAGAAGGAAAAGGCACTATAAGAACTAATTGTACGTAAATAAGTAATTATTTTTAAAGTTTTTTTTATTGCTTTATTGCCAATTCTCCTCTCTTTGAATTGCTCTTTCTCACTCTCATTGTATACATTTTTGGTTTCCTATTTATGATGTAATTTATGGTGTAAATTATGATGTAATTTATGGTGTAAATTACAGTGGAATTTACGGCGTAATTTACAGTGTAAATTACAGTGTAAATTGAGGTGTAATTTGAAGTGTAATTTGCGGTGTAATGTTGCGTGCTACTATTTTAATCGGTCAAAGAGGAGTTTTTACGCAACTGGGATGAGAGCTAGACTGAATTATTTACGAGTAAAGGGTTTCTTTGGGTGTTCTAAAGGCTTC
>CAJVPL010000200.1:0-36049 GCA_910591945.1 Ambispora gerdemannii
CTTGTCAAGAAAATGAGTTCTGCAATGCATGAATTAAATGTTATGTACACTCTCAGAACCAATTAGATAATCAGGTTGGTTCTGAATATTCAGACTACACAACACACTATCGGAAAATCAGAAATAAACCTGGATATAAAAAAACATGTAGACATAAAGATAATCTTTTATTCATTACAAAAGAAAGGAGTCTATGCTACACAGTCGGTAACCATCATCTTTTTCAACTCTGTTCCATTCTTCTAACCTTTATCACTTTCAACAACAGCACGACACAAGCTTTCGCCGTACCTGGACAAACATGAATACGAACAGCGTGCATGCACGAACTCGTGCTCGTCGTGAACAACAACTAGAAGAGGAGGAAGAGCAAAAAACGTAAAGATCTAAAACTTAAACCAGCTGACGATGTTTTGGATGAAGAGAAAGTTATGCTCGATGCTAACTTGAATAGGACCCAGTTGGCTCAAAGCACTAGTATGCCTCGAAACAACCAGGATATTATTGTAAAGTGTGTGATTGTGTGGTGAAGGATAGTGTCAATTATTTGGATCACGTTAATGAAAAAACGTGAGTATACGTGAATGTGGATTTGGCGTTTTATTATGTTCTTGCAATTGGTAGGGAGAATAAGAACATAAAAGATTGGTTGAAGACAATACTTAATTTTTTATTCCTTTTTGAAAGTAGAGTGCGAGCGTAGTACATTGGATCAAGTACAAAAACGACTGGATTGTTTAAAAAAAAACAAAAAGATGAGAAACCACAAGAATATGATTTCGAGGCGAAAAAATGCTTCAGCAAGAAGAAGAGGAGAAACAGAAACGAAAAGAAGAGAAAAAGGCAAAGAAATCTAAAGAAAAAAACGCAGTTGCAGACAATGAGGTAATGAGGGTGAAGGATTGGATCCGGAAATGGCAAAGTTGATTGGGGGGGTTATGTTATTGCTGAATAATGCGTTGCTAAATTATTATTTAAAAAAAGGTTCGGAGGATTTGGACCAACAAAAGTTTGAGTGTTAAAATATTATTCAAGAGGGAATAAGAATACTGACTAATTAATGAAAGTGACTTTAGAAACAGAAAATCGAAATTGATCGAGTAACTCGATGAAGTCGTGTATATATCAATAAAATGAAAACAGGTGCTTAGATCTTTCTTGGAGCACTAATTAAAAATGTCGGGAAGGCAATTTTAAATATAACCTTGATCTCCTTCCCAACCCTAACCCTAACGTTAAAATACCTTTTAATATTTTAAGATATATCACATGATAGACTACGCTTTAGCCGTTCTCTAAATAACGTAATATTTAATTATGCTAGAAAGTAGAGTGTTGAAAGCTCATTTTTTTTTACATATATCGAATCTCTATTCGTAAAATCTAGGATATTTGTTGTTACTGCATTTTTCTTCCGATTAAGACTATAAAATATGGTAATTTCAAAATATTTAAGGACTTGTATAATAAGTCTTTTTGCTGATTTGCTGTTTTCTATTTGAAGCTCAAGATTGTACGCATTCGACATAAAGAGGGGATGAGTCGCTTTGGGGTTGATCCAAATGACGATATTATGGCGTTGGCAGAAAAAGTGAGAATCTTTGCTTTAAGTCATGAATCTATGTATATGAACTTTATTTTTTTAAAACTAAACAAATGTTTTTTCCGTCAAGATTGCAATTTGATCCGTCCACACTTAAAATATCAAAAGAACCGCAAAATGGTGTACAAGCGAAATAGCTTTCCGGACCGAGCATCGCTCAGTTGGGAATAAAGTACGCATAGAAAGTATGCCATATGATTTGTCAAGTTTTTTTAGTCTCACGAACTCGTATCAATCTTTTTAGTCATGGTGATCTTATATACATAATTGTTGAAGACGGAGCGAAACCAGGCATTCAGTAGTTTCCGCTGGGACCATTTGAGCCAACAACGAATACCAGTTCATCATTAGCATTGAATGTAAAGCAAGAAGCTGTGGATGATTATTTAGAGAAACAGTCTGGTGGCTTTATTAAACGAGGATGTGATCCGAAATTGTACGCGTGAATTGTGTGCATGCGCGTCGATTTTTAGTAGAGGCGACGTGTATTCATTGCTGCTTTTTTATTTAGTATGTAAATCTTAATTCGGTTTTTCGTGTTTAGCTGTAAGCATTCTATACGTACATGGCATGTGCGATTACTGCATGTCCTTAGAGGTAAATAGATGTCTTTTTTTTGAGTTGTTACTTGATAACATTAATTCTGTATTGATTTAGCCATACGATGCTAATTATTTGGCAGAAAATCTGATCAAACATATGTTTTTTCATAAATATTTACGAAAAGTGCAAAAAGAGTATGTAGAGGAACCAGATTACCGTTAATAATTAATCAATTCATAAATATATAAAAATTTTTTATTTGTACAGATTTATATATTTTACTTTGCATTTTTTATTATCTGTAATATATTACAAATTAACTTCGGCTGTCTTTATTCCAAGGTCATTCATGATTTTATTCATCTTTGTTTCAGAAATATCGGAGAATCATAGCATGATTTTGCTGAGATAATGCTTTCTCTACAGCACTTTCTATGATCTTAACTAAATCTTCTGGTGATTCATGTTGCATTATAAGTATTTACAAAACTATTATCAACCCGCACGCAAGTCTTCTTTTTTACCATGCCTTCTTAGGGTAATGCAGTTAAGAGCCACATCATCCAACTGATTTGGCAGTTTCTTTTTGATTACTTCTTTCAATTCATCCACATCTTTTCCATCGAAAATAATTTTCACTGGTTGGTTGTCACCGTATTTGACCCAGATTTTAGAAGAGGGTGACGAAGGGTCTATGTGAAATCCCTTAAGACCTATTTTTTCGCAGACCGCAGACGGAAATGAATGACTCCTCCACAAAACAATACCTGTAATAAGTCTACTTTACTACTAGATAGTTCCATTCGCAGGGGAGGAGTATTTTCAATTATTTTGGTACCTTTGTCTTGTGTGTTTGTACCAGATGTGCCAGCAATAGTAGGTGGAACGTCCTCTACAGAAGATATTTTTTTCATTAATTATAATGAGTTGTTTCTTCACAAGTAATGCTCGAAAATACATGTACTTCACTTTTATCTTTTTTTTCTGAGACTTTTTCGACATCGTTTTTGAAGCGTTAATGGCACAACATCATGATGCAAGGTAGTGAATTAAGGATTAAGTCAACTCGGATAATCTTATAATTATCTGGTTTGACTAATACACATGACCTATATCTGTAACGCATTCAATGATTGGCTGAATTCTGCATAACACCATCACTATCTTTTGTTTGTGGTTTGGTCCAGCAGAATTCTGGCTGGTACTCTCAACGAAAAGAAACGCCGAATACTCACTTACAACACCACCGGCGTGAAATCAAATTGGAAACTGATCACTACCTGGAGAAATTCGCAACACCAGCGAAACAAAAATGGTGGCCAAACTCACTCCTAACAACTAACAGCAATGCAGCCAACAAGATATTATAATTCCAAAATCAGAGTATGGCTTATTTATAGTAGAGATCTTCTACTACTTGTACACGAGCTTTGAAGATGATCAAGGGAAAAGATTTGTTACAAGTAAGTATATTTTACAAGTTGGCACTTTTATTAATCAGAGCATCTGCTTTCTCTACTTGAAAGAAGCTTCTTTTATAACAATTCTTTGACTATACTAATTACATTTTTCATATTATAGATTTATAACAATAGAAATAAAAACATCAGTCCAATTATTCACAAGAAAATATTCACTCGCAATTATCAACTCTAAATTATCAGCTGGAAGTTATCAGCTCGATAATGTAAACAATTATCCAAACACGTAAATGTAAAATAGTCCAACAAAGGGGTTTCCTAAAAAGGAACATAATGAAGTGCTAAATGGTCACGAAGGTTAAAATAGCAATAATAAACGATTATCGTAATATGATAATCATGTGAGATGGGGAGCGGGGTGATTCGTAATAAATAATAACATAAATTGTAAAGAATTTATGGAATTAGAGAATTTCGTGTTGCTACGACAACAGTAGTTTCTATTTTTTTAAGTCGGATAACAGAAGATTGCGCAATATTTTCTTTTGATGCGATATAACGGGAAAAGAATCCTTCTTGAAGAAGGACAGAAATTCGTGATCTTTGTTCGATAACGATGTTTATTAAAATAAAATGAAAAACTATACCAATAGGTATAACTTTTATATATTATTCGAGTTGTGTTTTGTTATAGAATTTGGAAATGATATACATTTTTGTAAATTATATGTCCAAAAATAGTGATTAAATGAATTTTTCAAGCCGGCAACAAAATACCGGCGCGACTGGGTTGGAATTTTTACATCGACTAGCCGGCTGAGTCGATGGTCATGTGAATTTCCTTATTTAGGATTTATTTATGTGCTTACCTCAATCGCAGTATTACATTACAGCATTACATTATTAGGGTTAGGGTTAGATTTGAGATCAAGCTTATATATAAAATTGGCTTTCCGACGTTTTTTTGATAATGTGTCAAGCTAGATTTTGATATCTGTTTTTTGTATTTTTCGCATTTTTGTCTTTTCTCATTTTCTTGTGCCGGATTTGTTTTGCCGGGTTGATAAAATATTTGCTACATTCCCATTGGTTGCGCAGAATTTTTGCGCGTTCTTATTGGTTGTATTGGTTTATTATCACGTGACCCGACAGCTTTTTTTTGCCATGGCTAGGGTACTTTATATATACAATCTATATAACGCATTATATAGCGAGATCTGGTTATTGTGAACTTTTAATATAATAAAGAGCATTTGTTTATAACAAATTGTTTATTATAACGATAACGATTTTTTTGAGCTTGAGCCGACCCATCATTATATAGAGACTGTATATTTTACAACATTACCCACCCTGTGAGAACGAAGGCTGACAGTACGCCATAAATAACGAAAATTTTTTTTAAGCAAGTGCACCAGAATTTAAAAATTGGCAAGTATATTCTTTAAATTTTAAAGAAAATTATGTAATTATATTATATCAAATGATAATACGCGAAATATAGTTATTGTTATGAGCAAAAATTATGGCGCGCACTATAGTTTATATATGATCTCTTGTACTATTAATACACAACAAAAAATCGTCTTTTGAATTTCTATCTGTTTTCTTTCTCATTTAGCTATTGTATGTTGAAAAGTCATTATAATAGAAGCAGACTGTATTCTAGAGAGCTGCATCAGCATCATTATTACCCTTCTATTCGATGGTAACAGAAGTTGTAGGTAATTGTGTGATACCGTCATTCTTTCCCTTTTGAATTCCTGCTCCCTCCGTAGACGCAAACCACGTAGAACTTAAGTCTAGCTGACTAGCGCTCGGGTTATGACTTGCTGGTCTAGATGTACGATCCGCGTCTGTCCATCTACCACCAATTGAACCGGCAATTATACTGGGTACTACAGTTGCTGCCGCAAAGATAGAATGTGATGCTTGAAGACGACCACCACCACGTAATGATTTAAAGAAAATTAATTCGCTTTGTACGTCAGTGACCGCTTTATTCCATGAAGGTTTATCGTTCTGTGTATTTTTCCCGACAGATGAGACGGTATAAATTGAGCCCGATTGAAGTGGTAGTTGTCGTTTAAAGCCAAATGTCGGAGTAGGTATTAACCGGATAATTACACCAAAGGGTATTGATAGAAAACCAAGACAAACAGAGATTGCCCATTGAGGTCCACTCAATGATTGTACTTGGAATGCAGCACCACCCAATTCCACTATTAAAACTTGTCCAACACATATAATTACGAAAATCGCCATGAAAAATCTGTTGGCTAAAATATTTTTAAATATATTAAGTTTATGATCGAGTCGGCGAGAACTAGAAAAAAATAGAAATAAATTCGTTAGGTTATTTAAATATTTGATGACGAATTAAAATTTAACTTACTTGACTTCATTAAATATCTGCAAAAATACGAATGTATTAAAGATCAAAGTTGGCAATTGTTCACGTTCTTCCGTAGTATTATAATTCAAAATGTCATTTCCAGCATACAATAATGTTAGGGTGATCACTAATTGGAAAATACTTTGACCAATGATCATCTTCCACATGTTGGCAGATATCAATGGAGCATTACGGGATTCTGGTTCACGATTCAATAGTTCTTCTGTTGGTGGATCAGTGGCAAGTGCTAAAGCAGCTAAAGTGTCCATAATAAGATTTACCCATAAAAGTTGCACTGCCGATAATACTGAAATTTCCTCGTCGCTTGAAACAGCCGAAATAAAAGTCAAGAAAACTGCGGTGACGTTTACCGTCAATTGAAATTGCAAAAACTTTTTCACTGAATCATTTACACTTCTGCCCCACATAATAGCCTTTACAATACTCGAGAAATTATCATCCATTAGAATAATTGAAGAAGCTTCTTTAGCGACTTCTGTACCAGAAATACCCATCGAGAATCCTACATCTGCAGTTTTTAATGCAGGGCCATCATTAGTACCATCCCCAGTTACTGCTACAATACGACCAAGCTCTTTTAGCTTTGCGACAAGGATTCTTTTATCTTCGGGACTTGATCTAGCAAGGACTGTAAGCCTTGGGATCATTTTGTCCATTTCTTGTGGTGATAAATTACGGAATCGTGGTCCTTCCATCACTGTATCTCCTAGTTTATATATGCCGCATTGCGTTGCAATAGATTTAGCCGTTAGAACATTATCACCAGTGACCATTACTACCGACACTCCAGCTTTTTGACATTTTTGAACCGCCTCACGAACACCATTTCTGAGCGGATCTTCAATACCAACGATTCCCAAAAGTATAATTTTGTCTACTAATTCTTCAAACGCCACATCTCCTTCTTCATTAACGTTCATAGTTTTTGGAGGCCATTCTTCAAAATCCTGATAACCTAATGCTATTGTTCTTAATGTTTGGCTTGCGTATCTTACAATCACGCGTTGGATAATATTTAAATGCTCAGGTAATAATTTAATAGTTGGTAATTCTGCGTTATTTGTGGAATCCGTAACTACTATAGATTCTGCTTGTCTAACTAATACTTCGCTAGCTCCTTTCACATAAAATCTATATTTTGAATCTGATAATTTAACAACTACAGCCATAGATTTTCGATCCGAACTGAACGGAAAGACTTGCACTATTTCGGCATCACGCCTTAATTCTTTATAGCCAGTCAGACCCAAGTCTAGTAGAAAGCTTAATAAAGCTGTCTCGGTTTTTGACCCAATAAATGTTGGTTGACCATCATCATCCACACTTTCAAAAGCAGTGGAATTAATTGCAATGGAGTGCTTCAAGGTATCGATTAAGCGAGGCGGAAGTGTTCCTGGTAAATCAGACATTGGAATAGGATTTGAATTTTCAGTGTTAGCGTCTGCTTGATATGATTCGTGATCTTTGATGAACGCAGTCGAAATTCCAATAGTAGCGGCGACAACTGTCATCTTATTTTGTGTAAGTGTTCCCGTTTTGTCGGAGCAAATAGTGTTTGCATTTCCCATCGTTTCACACGCAGATAAAACACGCACAAGATTATTATCCTTTAACATACGGGTTGTAGCATACGCGAGAGCTAATCATATATAAAAATGAATTAATTAAAAGATTATACGTGAGCTAGATAGTAAAAAATGCACACCTAGAGTTACTGCCAAAGGCAATCCTTCGGGTACTGCCACGACGACTACAGTCACTGTTGAAATAATAATTCTGACTAAATGCTCGATAGCTTGAGCTGCGCCTGGTACACCATTTCGGAAGTTCACAAAGTATTTGATTAATAACACTATAAGCATCAGTAAAGCAGCAGCTCCTCCCAATTTCGAAATTGTTTCTGCTAATACATTTAATTTTTCCTGAAGTGGTGTTTCGTCCGTATCAGTTCTTAGAGCTTTAAATAAAAATAAATTAATGCAAACTTTAAAAATAATAATTCATCAGAAAACAAAATAGACGAATACCCATTAAGATTCGCCCATAGAATGAATTTGGTCCGACAGCAGTTACGACATATTTTCCAACTCCTTCCAGCACTTTACTACCGCTTATTAGAAAAGGATCAGCTTTCGAGTGACGTACATCGCTCGTAGGTTCTTGATCAGATAAATCCTTTAGACAGTCTTCATATCTTAATTTTCTTACTGCATCACTTTCACCTGTCGCAGCTGATTCGTCGCAACGTAAATTATGACCAGATATAAGGACCCCATCTACTGCAATAATATCACCTGGCTCTATATCTAAAATATCACCAACTAAAACATCATGTACCGAGATAAGAGCTTCCTTTCCATTGCGTGTCACTTTGACATTACGATCTTCTTTTTTTGCATTTAAGCGTTGAAATTGTTTTTCTTTTTGCCAATCATTTATACTGCCAACCATTACTACAATAAAAATAGCAAAGATAATAGCAACGCCTTCCACCCAACTGATTTTCGGTTCATCAGTTTCCGTACTTTTTGAATTAGGGGCAAAATCCTCGTACAAACCTAACCCTAATGATATGAATGCGGCAACAGTTAAGATTATCTAATATATGAGGATAATTATTAGATAAGAATGATAATTGATGTCTTGCTTGTGAAAACTAAAATAGCTATTTACTTACCAACATTTTATCTTTCATTGCAATCCACATCAATTCAAATATAGTTTTCGTCCTTTTCGTTTGTAATACATTAATGCCAAAAACGCGTTTTCGTTGCGAAAATGGAGCCCCATCTTTTGTTAATTCAGCGTTAGCTAATGCTGCCTTTTTAGCTTTTTTCGATTGTCTTTTATGTTTTTCGACTGAAACTTCAACAGAATCTTTTTGTTCAAAATGCCATAGATCACTGTCACCGCCAGCATCTCTATTTAAAATGTTATCAGGTTTTATAGGTGGTAGCGGGGCTTTTTCATCACTGCTTAGACCGAAATCAGGATCAGTATGTAAACCTTTTAGTAAGCCTTTAACGCCACCAAATTTTTGTAGTAGTGTCACATTTTTTGGATCAATCAATTGAGAGAGTATTGAAGGAATGAATGGAAATGGGTTTTCCGTATAAATTTCTGTTATTTCTCCTCGCTCTTCTCTTGAGATTGTATGATCAGTTTTATCGACTTGCATATTTGTCTTTTTAGTTTTTCTTCCTGCTTAGTTGAAAAAGTGGTCGAATAAGAATAATCTTAGGAGAACTGGATGTTTGTTTTTTGCTTAAAGGTGTATTCTCTAAAGAGCTGTTGTTGAAGGTGGTAATTTTGGTTACTATGGTTGAACTTGACTTGAAGATGAGGTGGTAGTTGTTATTATGGTTGAACCTTGATTCGAGAAGAGATGAATGTTATGGATGTTGGCAAATTAGTGAATATGTTTTTATTATATTATGTATCGGTGATTAGCAAGTTCCCGGGGGATATTTTTAATCCGGAAGCTTATTAAAACTAAATTTTATCAAGATCTGAAATTTAAGGTATTTTCACATAATAAAGATTTAAACCAACTCGTGAGGTAGATTAAATTTTGTATTTGCATCAAACAAATCAAATCTAGTTTCAAAGTCCAATAAATTTTTCCTCATAGACGGCAAGTAGTGAGAGAAAAGACGAGGATAAGGATAATAACTGAGAAGGATTTTAGATATTTATGCCTTTATTCAGGAAAAGTAGAGAAAAGTCCTCTCCGAAGCTATGCGATGGCGCAAAGCGCGTGTAAGAATCGAACTTTCTTTTAGCCAGCACTATCCTACATTGTACACGTGTGTGCCATCTCATAAATAACAGGATAATGATCAATTTTAAATGAGGTAACTTTTGTTATGAGTAATCAAAAGATTCTTGAGAATAATTCGATTAATGCCAGTTATGGCATGGTTTCTTTGGCAATTATTTTAGATAGCGATATTGCACTTTTTTACTATCGCGTTAGAGATTTGTCTATATTATAAAAAACGGAGATAAATCGAAGTTTTTAGTGCAAATCGATATCAATATCGATATGCAAGACAAATTTTTTTTGTGAAACATGTAAGCAAATTAAATGATCAAATCAACTTCTATCAGAATTTTCGGTTTCGGTTTAGAAGTTTCGAGAACACTAAGATAAAGCAACGTCAAAGTGATTGATGTATATTATTGGCGTTTCGATTTTTTTTGCAGACGAGAAATTCCTTTGATATAACAAGGATTTTTAGGGTACAAATGAGCCAACAAATTGAAAGCTTTGAGAGCGAAGCGTGTTTGAAATAAATAACAAAATAAATAAATTTACAATTGGAAGCATTTGTTTGATTACAAATCTTTGTCATGTGTGTTGGAAAAATTGGAAAATTCTACAGACTAATAAAGAAAATAAGCTTTCATATGTTTCGTTAGCACGTTTTGACTGCTACACTTGCACTTGTTCTCATTATATGGATGAACTAATTGAAACGTTGAGCAATAAAATTGCTGTAGTAACAGTTTGCACTTTTAAAACTTTTATGTGTTGAACTATTAAAAATAATTAAATCAATTTTCGAGTTTTATATTTTAGATTAATGCGTAAAAAGATACTCTTTCTGCCTACTTGATTGTTTAAGTACAATGACAAAAAAGCATAAGATTTGTTAGCAATTGAATTTCGTTCTATAATACGACTATACAATAGTCATGCTTTTATCATTGATTTAATTTTTATTGACTTTATATTATTGCATTAAACTATGATATAATCGAAACAGTTTAGCGACCTACATCTTTTGGAGAATTTTGAATTAGGAGCTATAAAACAAAATCCGAAACTAGTTTTCGTCCGAAACATTAATTTGTTATTTATGGAGATTATTCAAAGTACACTAATTGCATTGCTACAAAAGTATTTGAACAATATACCTACAGTTTAATGGCGGTGAGATTGTTACTATTGTTACCGCCGGCGAACAAATTTCTCCGATTCCAGCTTTTCAGGGTAAAACGACAGATGAACCGTGAATGTCGCTAACGCCGGACAAATGTACCTATATACAACGTTGTTAAATTTCAAATCCGGTAGATTTTTCAGCGTTGTTGCAGCAAATTCCCATCACGATTGTCAACAAAAGCTGCAGATTTCCAGATTCGGTAGATTTTTCAGCAAAAGCAGCAACAAATTCCCATCACAATTATCAACAATGATGCAGACTTCCCGAACCGGTAAATTTACAAGATAATAGCAAAATTTCCATCCCAGTCACAACGCTGCTGCTGTAGATATTTCAGCAAAATAGCAGCATAATTGTGAATTCCCTTGACGTGCAGATAAAAACAACAAGCTTCCCTTTTTGGTATACATCACGAAGCTACGACATTCTCCGCGCCTTTTTCGACAATTCGCAGCATTTGTCATCATTTTCAGCGTCTTCTTTAGCATTTGTCATCGCCTTACGGCATCTTTCAGCATCTCCTCATCATTTTTAGCATCTTCTCATCATTCTTCAGCATATTTTCATCAGTTTTCGATTCGTTTACATAAGTTTCTTTCGTAGACATTGAAGTGTCCATTATAAACATTTTTATTAATAGCTAAAGTAATATTAAAAGTAATAAATGTCATAATACAAAAAAAACGGCCTACGGGCTACTAATAAAGAACAGAATAAAATTCTTCTCCAAACAAAATACAGCTTGAATCTTTGCGTACAACTATTCTTAAAAGTGAATTATTGCTTGTAAAACTCTTCCCCCTTTTCCCCGCGTTAATTGTGATATCGTATTGCTTGTTGGTTAGATCCTTTGTACCAGAAAAGGCGTATTTTGTGTAGAATCGATTGTTAATGAAAAACCGTTTTGTGTGATCATAATTATCATTATTAATTTTAAGAGTTTAAGGCTTTTGTCTATAAAAAGCAATAGTTAAGGAATCCTCTGAACACTCACCTGAAACATATAGTCTCTTCCCCCCCAAATTAACATAATCAACGATATCCGTAGATATCTAGATACCAAAACGAATTTTGCTCAGTCTCCCCCAAAAGTCTTGTTGCGGTATAAAACCCAAATTCGCCCAAACAAAACAAAACCGCAACACTATAATGCTAACTTTTTTTATAGAAGCAAATATATAAAGATAATAACAAATAAAAATGTGATGAATTTGCGAAAATCTAATAAGAGCGCATCATGGCAAGTCATTTTCCCGATTGCAAGTTTGTAAAATTTTCAAAACTTATCTTCTCAATAACCAGTGATCAGAAGTTTATAGTTTGGTTTTATTAAATTCGTCCCAATAAGACGAACATTTTGGTAGTAGTTTCATTTTAATCAGAATAATATCATTGAATTATTTAGTTAAAAAACGTTCAAGTTACAAAATTTTTAGACATTAAATTTTATTTAAACTTGCATTGACCCGGAAAGAGATCACACATCAAGTACTGATATGGTGCTCTACTCAAAGGTACTGTCAAAATAATTTTTTTATTCTATTATATAATTGAATGAAATATAGTAAAAAAAACTGGCCGCCATTACTTTCCGCCAGAACTGTAATTCAGCTTTACGAAAAAAACCAAGACTCTTTTGAGTCTTATGATCAACGTAATGATGAAAGCCTTAATGATGGTGGACTTCTTAAAATTTCATTGGCATTAATGTTATTTGACGATGACGAAACCTTTCTTGGAAAACGTCTGTGACGAATGACGAAACCTTCTGACCAATAAAATACTACGTAGTTAATGCTTGACGATGATAAATGTGCAAAATGCATACATGTATTTAATTACACCAATACGTAGTTTGGAAACCTATAACGAGAAGAATACTAATAATGAATTATATTGCCCACTGTTTCGATGTTTTGTGCAAGAGAAATTATTTTGCAACTAATTCGTATTAGAAACATCAATAAAAGAAATGCCAACAGAATAATCGCTGTGATGGTAATGACTGCATTTCCACCAAAAAATCATAAATTATTAACTTGTTATAATGAGCAAGTCTTCTATGATCATTGTTAAAGTTAAGTGATTGAAACAAAATTTATTTGATCCAAAAATAATTGATATGATAAACGGAAGAAATGAATCAGTTAAAAATCAAATGATGTTTTAAGGTCGCTTTGGAAATCGTTTGAATTGCTATAACTTAAAGAAGAGAACGATTAAAAAACTTCCTGCCTCATCAAATGACAACAATAAACGGTATGATAAAATGTTAATAATGATTAAAATACACGTATGCATGTTAATTTTGAAATTATTCTTGAAATACCAGCTTAGCAGTGTTGTAAATCATCTATAAATTATATACCGATACATTTATATTTCTTAATAAAATTTTTCCTCGTTCGCGCATATGAGAATAAATAAAAATTCTTGAAATATAATTCTAATAAGTTGAAGTAGAAAACAAAACTCTATTCATCATGAGAATTTAACTCGGCGAGTTTAGCAAAAGCGTCCCGATATAACCTGTTTGCATTTCCCCAAACTTCCTTTCCGATCGCTGCGAATTTCCCCCATAATCTTGCAGGAATTCTTTTCTTATAAACTTCGTTCTCAAATGCAAGTCGAAACAACCCAAATTCGCTTTCATCGATTTGACCGTCAACCAAATATTTCTGCAGAGAACTGTTTCCCGTTTTTATCTCCAAGAGTTCTTTGAGTGTTGGCACCAGGATGTCAATGGTTAGGTCATCCGAGAATTTTGCTGTCGCTTATAGAGTTTTCGGCTCAGAACTGCTGTTAAGATTGTGGCTGTTACACATCGACCGTTCACCATTTGAAGTAGTTTTATTATAAGGATGATTTTGGATCGTTTGCGTTGTTGCGAGAGGAGGCATTTTTAGAGGAGGCGAATTGGTTTACGACTTGTACGGGAGAGTGTGTATTGGTTTCTGAAAACAAATTATGGGACAAGGGAAAAAGTATATTGTTATTTACTTTAATGATAAAATACGAAGCGGTTTTTATAAGTTTCGGGAAGTAATTTTTTTGTATTTTTATGGTAAAGCCGTTCCTTTACATGCAATTATGTATTTGTTATATGGTGGTCGCAACCTCCAGTTGAAGAACAGTCGGATTCAAAGCAAGTTTAGCATCACTTTTATACTTTTTATCGTTGTTGTATGATACATTATTATCATCTTATATATTTATATGTGTATATATATACAGTGGCTCACACATGTAACCGAACACGAAAATTAACTTTCTAGCATTTTAAAATATTAGAGGTTTCAGGGTTTCAAATGAACACTTTTTATTTTGTCCAAACTAATAGTCATGGAAATAAAAATTCTAGAAAGGTACTTTTCGTGTTCGGTTACATGTGTGAGCCACTGTATATATACATGTATATCGATATATATTATATTTATCCAACTACACGTAAACCCGATGGGATCCAAAAAAGGGTGTGATCGTCTAAATTTCTCAGTGTCGGTCTACTACCAACCACGTGTCTGGTTTAAATTTCTCAGCCAACCACACGTGTCTGGTTTAAGTTTCTCGGTGATCGTTTAAATATTGTTAATAGTTAGAATAGCGTAATTATAATTTATGCAAATTTTTGATCAGCCCGGCAAAACATGAAAAATAACGGAAAATAGATGCCTAAATCTATTTGGTATAATAATAAAAAATGTCGATGAGGCAATTTTATATATATAATCTTGATCTCAACTCTAGCACTGACCCCAACCCTAAGCTTAAAATCAATCTTTAATTACATAGTAAATATATCACGTGATGTACTGGCTTTAGCCATCCCCCTAATAGAAAAACAAATCCGGCACAAGAAAATGAGAAAAGACAAAAAATGCGAAAAATACAAAAAACAGATGTCGGGGGGGGGGGGCGAATTTTATATATAACCTTAACCTCAGCTCTAACCCTAACCCTAACCCTAATCCTAATAATATCAATCGGATATTTTAATGAGCCTATTTCAGATCACATGACCCAACACTTTTTTTGCCGTGGCTAGAGTATCATTCGTCTGACGAATGACGTGACGAAATGTTTCGTCATGAAAATAGTTTCGTCAGGTAACATTAATTGGCACCACGCATCTATAGTCTCCACGCACTGCAGTAATTATTGCACCATCTGAAAATTTTTGTACAATTCATTTAAAATAATTTTTACAGCAGATTATTTTTAGCCCTGAAATGATTTACATTAAAATTTTAATAGCAAATTTTGATCTATTGAAACTTTTTTAAAACACATCTGGGGTCAAGAATAAAAATGATAAAGATTCAATTAATAATATGTGTCTTGTTGAATTTCGAAAACTCTTCCCTCTCTAGTCAATGTTTGACTTATATGAAAAACCCTCTTTAGCCAAATTGTAACTGGGTCAAATGGTTAAAGAGAATTTTTGTTTTATATATAGAACACGAGTATAACTACATGTATTTAAAAATCTAACCTGAGTGGATGATTTATGCTGTCCCCCACTGTACATGGCTCCATAGAAGTTATAATGTAACAACATACATCGATATATTCTAATACGTATTTGTAGTACACAGTCACTCTCTTTATAGGGTAAAAGCTCAGAAATTATCCACTATAACAAATTATCCACTGTATAGAAAGACTTTTTTCTGTAACAAGCCCCACTATATCGAGAAAGAGCCTCAACTATAAAGAAAATTATTATACTACTATCTATATATGTACACATCAATAACTATGACACATTAGGAAATACATGTAGATGCTTCTCTTAATGAACATGTATACACTTAAAGCTCCACTATTGCTATCGCTGTGTCGAGAAAGAGCTATAAAGAAATTTACTGTGTATACTATTGTATATGTACGCATCAATAACGATAATATGACACATTAGGAAAAATAGTCTTCCCTTAATGTTCATACTAATACCGATACACTCAACGTTAACGTTAAAATTTGTGTGTAGAATGATGATCAATTACTATATATAGATATCGATATGGTCGATGTTTGTCTAAACATATTTTGTATTATCAGCCAATGAAAAACAGATTGGTTTTCATAGTTCATTTAAGGTATAAAAGAATAGCGATAGCTCCAAACACAAATCAAACGATACATATCGATATTCTAATAAAGTTTATTAAACAACAAAAGAACAAACATGTCAGTCAACTCCCGAAATCTCTTTTTCCTTTCTATATTGGTCGTTTTTTCATTGTTCAGTGCTCTCGAAGCATTCAATGTTCGTCGTGCCCCAGGTAATATATAGCGCTTAAAATTCGCGTTTTAATTTGCCTAACAGAATTTTGTATTTGTGCAGACCTCGGTGGTGGTTCTTGTAAAGAGTGTGTACTATGTCCTGATGTTGTTGTTGAATGCCGTCCCGATTCATGTCCTGGTCAAAGATGTTTGGTTATACCACGATATTGCTGTGAATGTGCTAGAATTTACTGTTACTAAGCGATAAAAACATTTAATATACCTACATGTATCAATGACCATAGATAATTATTAATTTAAATATACTACTATCTATGTTTAAAGAGATTTGAATTGTTGAATAGTGAAGTACACTTCAATAGTAGCAAACTGTTTCCATAAGCTAAATATAAATAATATCACAAAAACTTAAGAGCTTATACATGTATCTAGTTAATCTGGCATTGAAAGCCAGATATTTGTGTGGACTTGGACGAAAGCATCTCCGATTCAAGAAATAGCTCTAGTAAAATTCTAATGCATCTGGGCCTCGAATCATTTTGTCGCAGCCATAAGGCGACCACATCTCTTGACCACCCGTGCCAACTGGTATTTCATATATCACCTTTAAGCATAATTTTAACATGAATTGTTGATAAGAGTTTATTAGATGAAATCTTGGAGTTTCAAGTAATAAAATGTGCATAAAAATTCTTTACGCTGGTATTGTGAGTTAAGACTAAGTATTCCATCGATTTTTTTTACAAAGAACAGCCTCAACTTCGGGATAAATTATGATGTTCTATAGCATTTATGTTAATGCAGAATGAAATAAAATATTTATACATGTAGTAATAAAAAACAAATAATTTATAAACTGTTGTGTCCCTCTTGAAATTAAAATTCGCGATCATCTTCAATTCTCGCTTTTTATATGCAATCGGATAATATTGCAAATTGGTGTGTTTTGAATTTTAGATTTCAGATTCTTTGTTAAAGTAAAATAATTTTTCAAAAAAACTTATTAGTAAATATTAAAAATGCATCAGCAGTAGGCACGTTATCAGTTGATTTACTCTACTTAAATTGCCAATTTTTGACATAATTATTTTTTTGAGCTTCTAAGCAAAATTAATTAACGTGAAATTTAAAGATAAGTTACTTATTACAAAAAATATAATTATTTTGATAAAAAATGAGTAATTTCATTTAAACCATTGAAATTGAGATTATATTTTTTATAGTTACTAATCAAAATTATAAATTATATTATTATCATTATAGATTAAATTTTATAAAAATAGTTAGCAATTTTACTTAAAACCACATAAACTGCAAAACATCCCTAATCAGCAGCATTCGATATCGATATATAAACAAATTTATAAAGATGGATGGTCTAGCGAAGTAAAGTCTAGGATAAACCAAATGCGTGAACATATATTGTTTTATACACAATAATTCTTGGTAAAGTAATTGTTAAGCTAGTCGATTTTTAGAAATGACAATTTCGATATTTTACATTTTCTTTTTTTTTCTTTAAAAAAAATAAATTTTTTGTATAAATAAAATCCTTACTATTTACTGCCTCCTCGAGTAAAATAAAACATTTTTGCCTCAACCAACCATTTGACCACATAATTGCAACTAATTATGACACCCATCTTTTAGGATAGGTAATTCAGTACGGAAAAACAGATACAGTACATGTAAATTGTATAGGTTACAATACAACAATATACAGTAAACACATCAATATATTTCAATACGCCTTTGTACCAGTACACAGTCACTCTATAGAGTAAAATCTCAGAAATTATCCACTATAACGAGTTATCCACTACATATATAAAAGAAATTTACTGTGTATACATGTATATGTACGCATCAGGAAAAAGATGCTTCCCTTACAATGGGAACACCAAAAGCATCCAATCAAATGGGATATTTAAATGGTTATATCTTAACGTTAATCTATACATGAAAAATCCTCTTTATCGTATCGTCATACAAATTGTCCAGCTACAATTATATAAAGAGGATTTTTCATATAAAATCAAGAGATACCGATACTGTATAACGATAAACATTTAAATATCCATGGATTTTGGTAATACCGATACGTATCATACACTTGTAGGTTTTATTTGTGTAATGATGATCAATTACTCTATATGTTTGTCCCCGCTCAGCCCGTTCTATATTTGATATTATTAGCCAATGAAAACAAAGATTGGTTTTCATAGTCATTTAAGATATAAAAGAATAGCGCAAGCGATAACAATATTGAAAGTTAAATTCTCCAAACACAAATCAAACGATACATATCGATATTCTAATAAAGTGTACTAAATAACAAAAGAACAAACATGTCAGTCAACTCCCGAAATCTTCCTTTTTATATTGGTCGTTTTTTCATTGTTCAGTGCTCTCGAAGCATTCCATGTTCGTCGTGCTTCAGGTAATATATAGCGCTTAAAGGATTCGCGTTCTAATTCTTGCCTAAAAAAATTGTGTATTTGTGCAGACTTTGATTATTGTAGACTTTATCCACAAGCATGCGGTGACTTTTGTAAATATTATCCACAATTATGCGGCGGCGATGGTGGTAGTTGTGCAGATTGTATTCCCTTTCATGGTGAATGTGGTCCCGATTCATGTAAACCTGGTCAAACTTGTTCCGTCACACAACCTTTTTGCAGTACGTGTGGTGGAATTCACTGTACTTAAGTTATGAAAACATTTAATATACCTAAATATATCAATAACAATAAATATTCAAATTTATTCATTAACTTAAATATACTATTATCTATATTTGAATATTTGAACATTGAAGTAAGCTTCAACGGTAGCAAACTGTTGCCATAAGATAAATATCACAAAATATCACAAAATCTTAATAGTTTATACATGTAGCCCTGTATTGAAAGCAAGATACATGTATTTGTGTAAATCATCTCCGATTCAAGAAATCTGTCTAGTCGAAATTCTAAAGCATCTGAGCCTCGAATCATTCTGTCGCGGTCCATCGTAGAGACTGGACTCGTGTCAATGTGGTGGGTCAACCCGTCGGTTAGTTCCATCCGCTAGGTCAATCTAATTCTTTATTATTATTATGTTCAGAATCCGAATTTGTTTGATCTATCGCAAAATGTAATATGTTCGACTTTGATAAGTCATTTGATCTTTTTCTCATGAATTATTTCCATAAAGTTCAAATTTGTTAGTAAAAATTTTTAAATTCTATTTATATGAAATCATTTTCAAAATCGATTTGTCCGACGATGTGTACTACATGTAATAACGATAAGGATGACATCAACTTCCTACGCCTATCTATTCTTTCAGACATGGATAGAAATAACGAATATACCTCCGATATCGACGCAAATATTGTTTTATAAATTATAAAATTTGATTACATATAACTTTTAAACACATCTCCCTGAATCATGCAAAAATAAAAAAAAATATATATTTTTTTTTAGTATAACCTGCATAACGAACCCTAATTCTAATGCACAGTATAGTTTCTAAAACATGGCTTTTCATATTACGTACTGGCCAATTTCATGGCAAGTTCGATCAATTTCTAATGGAAAATTGATCGACAAAATAAGGTTAAGGCGCGATATCTCAACATCCAGCGATCCGATTCGTCTTGACTAGACAAATCACTGAACATCAAAGGTATTGATAAGGCATTGAAGATCAGCATTTGTGTTACTCTTCACGTGGTAAAAGTTTCAGCTAATTATCGTTATGTCTCCTACTATAATGGGTAAAATCCTTACACCGGTTTCAACCGTCAAGTTATCCGGGTTGCGTTCTTTAGACGGGTCCAATCTCTAGTCCATTGCACAAGGTGACCACATTACTTGACCACCGCGCTAACTGGTATTCCATATACATGTATCATCTTTAAGCATGAATGAATTATTAATAAGAGTTTACTGGATGAATTTAGTGTTTCAAGAAATAAAGCGCTTATGCCTCGAAATTTCTTAGATTTCTTTGCAAAGAGCAGCCTCAACTTCGGGATAAATCATGCAATGTTCTATAGCATTCATGTTAATAAAAAATGCATTTTAAAAAATGTAAATTCGCGGTCATCTTCAAATATCGTTTATTATACGTAATCGAAGACTATCGCAAATTGGTGTGTGTTTTTGAATTTAAATTTACAGGTTCTTCGTTAAAGCAAAATAAATTTTCAAATAAACCCAGTAAGGTTTTTGAAAACGCATCAATTGTGAATTTGAAGAATGGCAAATTATATATTTCACCCTTTCAGCGGCATTCGATAACAGATCCAAAAATATTTTGGCCTCATTCTCAAATGCAATAGGAATAATATTATAAAAGCTTTTGCTGGAACTTCTAATTGAATGTATTATTGATTAATTTCAGGAGAAAAGCAAACATGTTTATCGTACTAATACTTTTTGGCTTCTTCTCATCCTCAGCCTTTAGCCAAGAGAATAAATGAGTACCGATCTGGGGAGAATAAAGTAGAATCATTAGCGTGAAAATCAACACAAAAACAACGTAATTTACCAAATTGGTCCATATAATATTGTTTTGACGCATTTTTATGGTACCTGCTATCGATGGAAACACATGTCAAAGAACAATCATATGTTGATATCGTTTTTGTAACTCGTATTTTTTCTTATTACAAGTACATAACAGGATTTACGGGATTTCTCACTAATTACGTAGTTTGTCCGAATAAGTTTTTTTATCACAAAATTGGTTTATTCAATTAGCCATAGCGATAGATTAACGTTAACAGACAAATCTAAACAATTTATTTATATCGATATTATTTTGCTTCGTCATATTTTTTGAATACAGTATGCAAATTTAAAGTTAATCATCACATCTTATTAAATTCTATTTTCCATTTGTAATCAACTTTTGATATTTGACTAGCAAAATACATGTACATGATTGTAAAAAAAGATAACAATAGTAAGAGACAGTTAACTTATTGTCGTTGCTTTTTTTAAACAACAAATTGTCATTAGATTACCTTAACGTTAACACGATTACCTCTTAATAAGGGTTATTAATAGATATTTCTATTGGTTTCATAATGATTTTTTCCTTATCGTTATCTTCTGAAATAAGAACCACACACATAAAATGTACTGAACCATGTACATGTACATGTACATAGCGATACATGTACGTAGTTTCTGTGTAACTAAAACATGCATTATTTTGTATAAGGAAACCATATTCGTCTGGATTTGGTTATTTGAATGGTAGCGGTAGCTACAAACGGTGTAATTCATAGTTAAAGCTGTGAAAAGATTTTAACGTCATGTTCATTATTTTGTTTTATAAATTTTTAGATTAATTTTCTTTTATTGAATTTTACATATTTCTGTGACATTCTAACTTAAACACAACGACAAAGGGATGCCGTAGAGCACTGCATATAGTACTCGGAGTCTTATTCGAAATGCTTGTTTTGAAATTGAATAGTTACCTGGTGCTATAGTGATTTCATTGGTGAAGAAGAAGGGTACTTTATGAGAAGGTACTATATAATGGGGTGCTATACAGTATTTGAAAAGTTTTATGAAAAGTAATCATTTCATTGAAATCTTCTTTGGTACATTATGTAAGAGTGTTTAACGAGTTATATAATTGTCATACGCTAACCGCTATGGTAAATTATAACGCTATAATTGTATCATTTTTTTTCTGTATATATAGTAGATTTTCGGAATCTTGATTTGTCCATATTTGGATTCGTGATGATGAGTGATAATGAACCTGAATTGTTTGATAATTATATGACTATCGCTATATTTTTCTTATACTGACAAATAAAATCAACAACGAATGATAAACTCTATTTCCATTCGGCATCTTTTAATTGGATAACGATAATATCTGGGGAAAATGATTTACCAATTTAGCATTAAACAAACAAGATACAGTATACCGATACGTAAATTTACGTATTCGAAAATCAAACGCCACATAAAATTAGGTTTTGAAAAGCTAAGCTTTCTTATTGTGGAATCAAAATTTGTGTCCTGACCTTTTTGTGCTTGGAAATAATTCTTTGCTTCTTGCCTTTACCAAGAGGATTGATGTAAAGCACTCTTCATATGCTTGTCCTAATACGTAACAATAATTATGAGCATGCATGAATAATAAATTAAAGGGATGATTGTTCATTCAACAATGGTGGGCCACATAACGTCCAAATTTAGAAGTCCTATTGACAAGCATTTCGCTAAAAATAACGATATGATTCGAAAAAAAATTAAGTCACACACAGCCACTTAATAATAATCTGTTATTGGTTACTTGATCCATTATGGAAAATATTAAATTTAGGTTTTAATGTTAACGCTATTCACAAGCAGTAAGATTCACATACATATACGTATACAATTTAATGAGATTGACTATCGCTATAAAATTGATTTGTTATGATATCGATATATATCGATAAAAGCAACATCTCCTGTTCTGAATTTATACTAAATGCATTTTTGTTATATTCAATAACATAGATAATGTGTGATATTTCCTTAATCTTTAGATTCGTATCCCGATTAAATGGGTGAATAATAATGATTCAATAGCGGATGGTAGTGGCAAACAGAACATAGAACACCAAAATACATACAAGTGCGTACGATAGTTGAATGAAATTAGGAATTATTGTGCCGATCATTATATTTTGGCAATATTATAAATATACAGAAAACGCCAAGCCATTGTGAATGAACCATTTTTTTATGAACAACAAGCTCATTATTCAGAAGAAAAATAAAGGTTCCTCGTTACTTTTCCAAATATAATTTTTATTTTCTCGACACAAGTTCCTGGTAAATTTTAAAATTAAAAGAACATCCATCCTCATCTGTTCTGACAACGACATTTATCAACGTTGACAGCGTTTTAAATATTTAGTGAAATTCGAGTCAACCTTAGTGAATAAAAATGAACTTCTCATCACTATTAGGAAACAATACGAAACAAAATTTGAGTTCCGAAATAATTTCAAAAACGAACGAGGTATGTTTTTAACACGTTTGATGATGGCGACTACAATCAATATCACTGACGATTAAATACATGCAACGCACAAATATAGGTGCTAGAAGCATATAAAATTGCCAGAGATGTATATAAACAAGCTGGGAAAGCACTTCGCAATGCAGCAACAAAAGTCGATGAACTTAGTCAACTTCTTCCCGATGACATGTGCATTCAATTACCCAAAGAATTACTATACGGACTACCGTCTTCAAAAAAGCTGTCAGCTCAAACTCCATCTTTTCACAAAACTAATACCGCTTTTTCGCTGCCATTCGTAAGGAAACGAGGGAAAAAATCACGTCGCCACCGTCGTCGTCAACTAACGAAAAATATGCGAACTTCAATAATTGAGTCGGAAGCTGACGAGTTTGATGATATTATGTCTGATTATCACAAAGACTCTTCAAGCAATGAAATGGAACTATCCGATTTAGAATATATCGATGGTAGCGAGGAGGAAAAAAGCGAGTCGTCAATATCGCAAACTTTGACAATTGATAGAGATATTCTACCAATGATTGCATCAGAAATCGATTCGAAGACAGATGAATCTAAGAAACGTACACTTGAACCACCAACTAGCAATTTTACTACACCGAATTTGAGATTAGATATTTCTTATGGTTTAACTTCGTCGAGACCAAAATCATCCGAATTACCGAAATGTGATTATTATATGATAGATATCGATATGACAAATAAACCGGATAAACTTCAGTCAAACGATTCACAGTTATCACCACCAATTTCGGAAAATTCATCCCAAATGTTACCGAAAATGAAAGATCGGAAAAATGCATTATATGTGAATGAACTCAATGTTGTGAAAAAAAGATCCGGGTCAGCAACTAATAAATTCAATGCTCTAACAAAACCACGTCAAGGCGCTTCAAATAAAGTGAAACGTCGATATGATCCTTATCCGAGTTCACGAAAACAATCTTTTGAAAATGTAAAATCAACATCAGCCAATATTGGTAATTTTCCCTCGTATCCACATAATATATTTAACGAATCACCATCACATCTCGACTCACCAGAAAATTCGCAAGCCACAAGTCCAACAGCAACTCCAATAACCACACCAACAACCACACCAATAACCACACCAATAACCACACCAACAACCACTACGACAACAACTGGTCCGCATGCGACGCTACATAGCTTTTTTTTAAATGGATTGCCACATCAAAGTGCAGACGCATCAAATTGGTTCCAAGAGGTTACGAAACACACATACACACCTCAACCCTTGTCAGACGAAGATAATGCATTAATTGACGAATTTATAAGATATGCGGGACCTCGTCTAAAGAATCCAAGATGCACCCAGTCGGAAATCGCACGAGAAATTATTTTATTATCAAATAACACGTGCAAAATGTCACAAGGTTCTGTTTCAACTATGATGCGACGTATTTCGGTTCCAAAGCCAGCAACAACCAGAAGAGCAATTCAGAATTGGATTGATAACGAAAAAACAAAAAAAGAACAAGAAAAACTGAATTTGATGTGGAAAACCACAAATAATAACTGGAAATAATTTTTAAGATTATTTGAATATGTCAATACTTTAAAAGTAATGTTATGATGTAAATAAGCCTTCTATTTTCAACTATGCCATCTTATTTTTAAATCAATCTATCGCTAGATTTAGCTTTTTAGTATCATGTATCACGATACATGTATAGAAATTATAATAAAATTATTTTACTAACGCTAACGCTAATTTTTCATTTAACATTCCTTGCTAAAATTAATACATAAAGATCCAAATATTCTTCAATATTATCTACGGGAAAAATGTTAGTGGGGCGTGATTAATAGAGGAGTGGAAGAACAAAAGCAAGAAGATCAAGACGACGACGAAGAAAAGAGGAATGAAGAAGAGTAATATAGTTTACATTGAGCTACCGATAATTTTGAATTACAAGATTTGTTTGTACTTCGTCGATATGTTCATGTAACGGTAATTGTTAACAAATACTTTAGAGTTGTCATTGAACTTAGTCCAGATGCAAATTCTATATATTGGACTGGCTATAAAATTTACAAGTCCAGTAGAATCGATTTTATCGGAGACAGATATTATTGGACCAATTGCGACGAGTAGATTTTACAAGTTGATCGACAGTTGGACTACGCCATCAAACAAATTTCATATAATTTACATAATTTCAAATTGTATCCAGTCTTCCAATTTTGGTAATATTAAAAAAACTAAACCATAGATATGATAGATTAAGTTCTTTTCTTTCAGATTTACAGTTTAATTTTTAAATTATATTATATTTTATATTTTATTAATCTTTAATTTTCAGACGCCGATCAGTCAGCTTTTGACCAATCAGCAATCGTTAAAGTCAAGTTATCATATGACCACGGGTTGTCAAAGCGAGACGAACTCATCATTCTCGGAATGGCTTTTCAATCAACATTAATCAAATCTTTAAATGATTGCTTTTCTAATAATGATAAAATTCTCAGGCATCGCTCGACATTTTTCTTGCAATTTTGCATTTTTCTCTTTCGGGTTTCTTTTTTTTAAAATTTTTTGACGCACGACTCCTATTTTAAAATTCCACAGAAAATTTCGGTAATGTCAAGTTTATGCGCCTCCTTTGAAGTTAAGAATTATATTAACCAATAAAGCTAAAGCATGTGACTAAAGGCACGTGTATATCAGCCAATAAAATTTAATTATGTAAATAAAGCACGTGAAGATCGTCATTTAAAATTTCTGACTGATCTACATTTTTGATGACTATAAATGGTTTGCACCATACCGATACGTATAAATATGAGTTTTACGTATTGGTACTTGTAACGGTAAATCATTTCATGTTCACTTAAATAATGAACTCATTATTACCACCCGAAACACTTTACGAAATATTCAAACACATTTCCCATGATACTTCAACACTCTTTAAATGTCTTTTGATTGATCGTACATTTTGTAGATTTGCTATTCCATATTTATGGCGACAACCATTCAAACGTCCATTAAAAGAACAAAAATTTGATCACTCGCTAGTGGAAACAATTATTTTATCGCTAAACGACAATCATCGAGAATCAGTGTTAAATTTACTCTCCTCATCGAAAACGACTAATTTAACAGCAACGACATTATCTCATTCTCGAGAAGTACTTTTTAAGTACAACACATTCATTACTGAATTGGATACATGGTATCTAGCATTAACTATTGCAAGATGGCATTCGCAGATTTCAACTAGATCTGGTAGATTTATATCGAGCCACATTAAAGATCCACATGTTATGGCGATAATAAACAAACTAGGTCGAGCTTTAATCTCTTCTTCGCCAAATCTTGTTAGTCTATTGATGAATAGTCCAAAGAATACCCAAATTTCTTTGAATTTCTTGAGAAAGAATGACTTATTATCGAATAATTTTGATAGCATAAAGAAAATCAAAGATTACGATTATAGGCCGTCGAAAGTTTTCCCATTTGGAATTCAAAATAGTAGCTTGAAGAATTTGAGTTCGATTGATCTAGAATTTCGACGAAAAGTGAATTACACAGTTTCAATCAACCATTTTCTCCAGTTGATCCAGCAACAGACGCAACTTCAAACTCTTATCATCAGAAACTATTCAATGGTTTATGCAAAACAACCTCTTTATGATGCTTTCTTTACTCAACGAGAGACTTTAACAAGACTCGAATTTCACCGATGCGACTTCAATGCGATATTTGACATCGAAAAACTAGAAATTGAAAAACTTCAAAATTTCAAGCAATTAAATGCTTTGGTGGTATACAATTGTAGACATTTACCACATTTACCAAATTATCAATATGATAGACCACAAAATTATGATGACGCGTCCTCGTACTCTGGATTAAAATTGGAAAAATTCTTCTTATCTTCGTCAAAAACCAATTCAACACGCTCCTATCTTCTACCATTCTTTGAATTTATATCTATTGGTCATCTCCGAGAAATTGTTCTTCCGAAATCATGCTCTATTGGAGAATACGAAATAATTTTACCTTGTGCTTCGAATCTCGTAAAATTATCAATCCACATCGATTTAATTCGTGAAGATCCAGCATTTCAACTGATTTCACTTTGCACCTTTTTAAAAGATTTATCACTTTATCATTCTTCTTACTCGGACAAGAAAATTAACGATGAATTCTTATTGAAATTCAAACGAACTCTTTCTTCAACGTCTCTTCTCATGTCAATCAATCTCGGTTTCAAGTTATTAGGATCCCAACTCGAAGCATTACTTTTCGATTTTCAATTGCCTTATCTTTATAAAATTGGTCTACCTAATGCACCTGTTGCGCGGGAAAAAATTTTAGAATTAATCACCATCGTTGCTACATATGCACGTGCAAAAAATCGGTGTTTACAATTGGGAATAGGGACGGACAGATTTAAAAACGAAATAAAGGACCGGATAAAAAAGACTGGAAATTTCGTTGAAATAGTCGATAGTTTATCATGGTTCGACAATTACGGTGAAAATAATGATGCAGAATTTTGATGAATGAATTAATATTATTTACTATTTTTTTCCGAAGCTCAAAGATCTTTGCATTCGATATATGCCAAAGAAAAAGGTGCTTCCTTACATTTTGAACTTTTTGAAAGAAAATAAAGTATCCAATTCTTTTTAATGTGCAAGAATGAGTTATTTTTGAAAAACTTTATTGTTCCAAAACCTTTTTGCAAAATATTCAGCATTGTAAATCTTCAAAAGGGATCCATTTTAAAGGAGTAAACTTTTAAGTTTTGTATCTTTATTTCACTAGAACATTCAGCTTTATAAATTCATTTTGTGTACAGTATTCGTTTTTTACGATTCCTATTTGTGTAGAGCGATTTCTATGTACATGTATGAAGAACGCATAAAAGAAGCCTTTTATGACGGATGCAATAATAAAAGGTCCTTCTTTTAATACAATATATGTGATAATTTCCTTCTTCGAATTTTATAATGTACAAACTTTGAAATGATGATTCAAATGTGTGGAAATATTGATAGAGTGTGTGTCGTTTTTAAGAGTGAGGGTTGCGTGAAATCACGGATGTAACTGAACTGTTATCTGTTATCATTTCCCTTCATCCAATTCTACGGGATAAATGGTATAATGAACAATCCGATTATAAATTCGATTCCATGATCACTGTCAGGATTTCTAATGTTTTTAGACTCGTAATTAAATCATAATAATAAAATTTAAAATTTAATTACCATTTTATTTTACATTATTCATTGCTTTGTTTATGAATTTGTAGTTTTTCTTGTTAAGTCACTCGATATCTATATACTGAAATCGTTTGTACAAACTGACGCTTGTAGAGCCTAAACATTCGATAGAAATTTTAATTAACGTGAAATGATATATTTAGAAATAAAAAATACCCGTGTCAGTTAGAATTGAAATTAATTTTGAAGTAAAGATTCGATTGGTGTAAATGCATTTGAGTGGATTTTTTGTTTTTTTTTTTGAAAGTGTAGAACAATATAATATTACATGTAAATGTTGCTCTGCAAACCCTTTGTTGTTGCTCTACACTTTAATTAGTGCAATTAGTGTAAACCAATACTACATATATAGAGCAACACATGGGGTTTGTCGCACAGAACAACACATTTAATGTGTTGTTTTACACTTTTCGAAAACTTCCTGATGACTAGTGTTGCGCTTTTGTTAAGTTGGGGGCGAATTGAGTGATTTCTAACGCAGCAAGACTTTGGGAGAGATTATTAGATTGAGTGATGTTTGTTTCGGTATCTAGAGCCTGCGCCGATATCTATGGATATCGTTGATTATGCTGATTGGGGGGGAGGAAGAGACTATGTGTTTCAGGTGAGCGTTCAGGGGATTTCTTAACTATTGCTTTTTCTAGACAAAAGCTTCAAATTCTTAACAATAATGATAACGATTATACAAAAACGATTTCACAATAATAATGCGATTTCACATGAATACGTTTCCACGAAAACAATGACTTTTCTGGTGTAAAGGACCTAACCGACAATCGACATAGCAATTAATGTGGGAAAGGGGGAGAGAGAGTTTTACAAGCGATAATTTACTTAGGGTGAGAATAATTGTACGCAATAATTCAAGTTTAATTTTGCTTGGAGAATAATTGTACGCAATGTGAATTCTGTTCTTTATTAGTAGTCCGTAGGCTGTTCTTTTATCCATTTTTTTTGTATGATGACATTTGTTACTTTTAATATTACTTTAGCTGTTAATAAAGATGTTTATAATGGAACTTAATCTCTATGAAAGAAACTGATGTAAGACGAGTCGAAAACTGATGGAGATATGCTGAAGAATGATGAGAAGACGCTGAAAGATGATGCTGAAAGATGATGAGGCGATGACAAATGCTGAAGGGGACGCTAAAAATTGATGACAAATGCTGTATTTCAATAAAAACAGGCGTGGAGAAGGTCGTGATTTTGTGCTGTATACCAAAAAGGGAAACCTGTTGTTTTTATCTGCGCGTCAAGGGAATTTACGATGTTATGCTGCTATTTTGCTGAAAAATCTACAGCAGCGTTGTGATGGGAATTTGCTGCAACGATGCTGAAAATTCTACCGGATCTGGAAATCAGCAACGTGGAGATACATTCATCCGGCGTTAGCGACATTCACGGCTCGTCTTTCGCCGTTTTATCCCGAAAAGCTGTAATCGGACCATTTAAGGAAGGTCTTAAAATGCCGTCTATTTTTAAATTTTCCTAGTTCGGTGGTCGTCTTTTTAAAATTTACGTTCCGCGGTGGCCGTTTTTATTTTTAAAATTTATACGTATTCAGTATTTTTATTGCTGATCTCTAATTTGATAACGCTAACGATAACAATTAAACTAATTCACCTAACGCTAACTCTAAAATAAAAATGAAATAAACAAAAAATCGAGCTTGATACAGAAATCGACAGCAAAAATTCAATTTCTAATAAAACACATCATTTTCTGCTGCGTTAGTTAATCGAACCTGGTGCAGACTCGTAATTCCATTATTATGGAACTCAATCTCTTTTATTTGAGAAGATAGAAAAGGAATATGTATTACAGAAACCCTTATTAAATTTATGAATGATGAGGAACGTAATGCGATAATTAACCAAGGACTCAAATTAAAAAAAATCTAATCCTCAACCACTTCTTTTATTAAAGATTTTAATTGGATTTATCTCGAAACAGTGGCTAGTTGATACATCACAATGACTCGGGTAATTCAATTTGGCAAATCACATATGAAGATGGTGATAGCATCAATCAACTAGTCTATAAAATTTTAGTCGTCAATACACACAATTTTATTATGGACCTTACTTTCTCATTTTATAACCGTTTGTTTTATTAAATTGAAAAAGTCAGGCTTTCAGCAAAATATTACGAAAATTCGAGAGACTTAACAAATGCATCAAAAATTGCTGAATCGTAAAATCAGAGTTTTGGACATCGATATCAATATACTTCAAGTAAGTGATATTCATCAGTTTTGTGATTTACTCGAATTTCAACATAATTCAGAGTATGTTTTTTAGCAAATATTAGAGATGTACATGCTTCAATTATTTATGCTCTTCAGCGTCAGGAAAAGCCTTTAGTTTGTCTAGAATTCCGATATTCTTCTCTCTCAATTTGGACAAAAAACCCAGGGATGTTTATAAGAATGGAAGAAATAGCATTTCTGGAGTGTATATAGAAAAAACAGACGCGAAAACCTTATTAATTTGTGGACAGAGTTGTCACAGTTTCCAACAATGCTAAACAAATTATATTTTGATTACACCGCAATAAATGATATAATCATGACTCCATTGATAAAAATCGTTGGACACAATTTAAAAGAGCTTACAGTTAAAAAATATTGTACTCAACAATTGTTTGAAGTTATTGCAGACCATGCAAAGAATATTTCTTCTTTGGAAATCAGGCTTAATGCTGCATCAGCAACACCATTTCTTTCAATAATAACATCACTTCAAAGCTTGCAGCTTTTAGTATCGAGATCAGCTAAATATCTTGACTTGCTTTCTGAAGACTTTTGGATAGAAATATCAAAAAATTTAATCACAATATATCAATTTTAACTTTACTCCACATATATTAGTTTTCCTTCTATTAAATCATAATGTTAAACTATGATCTTGAAGCTTTTAAATCTTGATTCTCAAATTTTTGCCAAGATAAAAGTTGCTTTGGTTTACATCTTGAAGAATAGATAAATAATTTTAATATATCTAACTTTAGTAGAGTATAATTTTATGTTTCGTCATTATCTAAATTGCATGTTTTCATTAGAATTGGATATTGTACTTTTGACTTCTATCACTTATTTTATAAAATATTACAATTTAATAAAATAGTTTAATAACTTAATATATCCTAATTAGCAAAATTGGCTTAAACAAGCTTTTCTAGTGACAAATGGATATTTGAAAATTAAACATATAAATTCTCACCATAAGTTTTTGCAATCACAACAAAATGAATTCGCTACTCACAATCATGTTTAAAGTGTCATTATTGTAAAAAAATTTAATTTTTTTTATCTTTAATTTTATATTTTGAAATTCATGAAATTTATTGATTTCTAGTTATTTGTTTAAAAATATTTTTTCAATAATTATATTTTTAGTTTCTATGAAATTTTAAATTTTAGAAAGCATTACCACATAACGATAAACAAAAAAATTTCAGACAAATCATAAATTGAATAGATATTTATTAAATATGATATTAAATAAATTTATCATTACGTATTATACCATTTTCTAATTTGTGTTTATTTGAATTATTAAATTATTTTCTATACAAACTTATTATAATAATTTATATGAAATAATAATAAGTTTATTAAAGTGACCAAACTTATAGAAAGCAATCAGAAATAAAAATTAGACAATAGAAATTCAAGAGTAATATATTCTTATGAGAATTTCTGTTATAAATTTTGTTTTTTAATATTTTGCTAAGGAAATGTTTGAAAGTTGATTATTTAAAGCTTTTTACATCATGAAAACTAACCTTCATTATTAAAAATTCACAGAGGAACACTTGAAAACATGGTATAATGACGATGTTAATACTTATAATAATTTTTTTCAATTTTGTGTTTAATAAAGCATGGAATTTTGCTTTAATGTAAACTCAAAATTTTTATAAACATAGCGATAGTAATAGTAACTTTAGTGTTAAATTTGAAATTAATACATCATCTACAATGAAAATGACAAAAATTTTATGTGTTGGTTTCTTAAAACATCGAGTTTTCGTATAGTTTTTGACTTCGTAAATCTGATAATGTAAAATTGTAATATTATATACTAACACGTGCAGGTAGCAAACTATTATTGTTCCAATATCTTACTATTTTTACTATCAATTTAACGACTGGCTTACATTTCAACTAAATAATATTTTTTTCTTTAACATTTTCAAGCGTAATGTACTTTAGCATTTGAAGAACTTCGTACATAGATTCCAAATTTTTTGAGGTTAAAATAGATTTTATTTTTCAATCAGAATACCGATTTCGTTTACATTTGAAAATAAAGCTTCAATGTATGTTTTAGATCCTTATTTTCTGGATAGATCAAAAAAGTGGTTAGATTTGCTAAATTTGGACTACTTCTCGAGCCTAGTCCAGCCCAAATTAAAAGTTGAAAACAAACAATTGGTAATGTTGACCATGAAAAAATCAGAGTATCACTTGAATTATTCCAGGAAGAGTATAAATTTTTGTTTAGGTGTAAGTAACTTCACATTTAAATATTTCTCACTAAACAATCTCAATAAACTTTCTGAAATATGTCAGCTTTCTTTTAAATTTAGCGTTGAAGTAACTCCCGTGCATCGAGATAAGTGGTGTTGCAGATATGAATTAATTAGTCAGTTTTAGGGAATTTTACCCACAACAATAGATGGGGAGCAATATGAACTAAAGTTAGGTTAATAAATTCTAAAGCCTGTCCTGTGTTGAAATTTACTGATATCGTTAGTTTGGGGATCACAATGAGGTAATTCGGGTTTAGATGAAATGATTAGGGATGTTATTTCTGAAAGTGCTCCAATGAATTAGATATCGATATTGAAACCGACTTGTATTAAAAAAAGAGCTTCTATTCATGCCTATAAATCAATTCTTTATTAAGCTGGTTTGACTATTAATGTTGACGTTAATGACTTTTAAATACGTATTTGTGTTTTATAGTGGTACGAATCGTTCAATCCGTAATCGATTAATCCGGATTTGACTAACTGATTATAATATATATATAATCGATTTGGAAAATTTTGAGTGATTTAATCGATAATTAATTCGGATCATACGGAGATTATATTTTGAACTTTTTTATATGTTAGGTATAGTTGATATAAATACATATTTAATAATAAACTAAAATTCCAGTTCATTTATTAGCTTGGATTGAATACTGTTCTGTATACTACCGCTACATGCACTTGAAACGTTCAAATGATCCGATTTCTCATTAAATGAATCGACGGATCATCTGAATAATCCGATTTGCAATTACGTACATGTACTGTACATGTAACTGAATCGACGGGTCATCCGAATGATCTGATTTGGGATTAAATAACGGATCATCCTTAGCGTTAGTTAATCGGTCCAATCGATTGACTTGGCTATGAATGACTGAATAATCGATTATATAGCAAAAAAAACGATTGATTCGGACCACTTAGTGTTTTATTCGTATGTATGAAGTATTCTAATAAATTATGATGCCATTTTCTTTAGCAGGCAATAACGATAATATTAACGAACATTGATGCACATTGCAAATAAACGACAATCCCACAAACAATGACAATTAACATAAAGCATGCAGTTGTTAGAATCAAGAAATGTCATCGTATTCAAGACCTTTATTCTCTAAATCTACATAAAGAAGTAAATTTAGAAAGAATAATTTTTTACAGTTCTGGCGGAACTTTAAAAAAGGTTAGCACGAAAAACTTATTACACATATCAGACGAAACTCGTGACAATTGGCGAAACCTGTAACGATTGATAAATGACGATTGATAAAATCTGTGACGAAACCTTCTGATCAATCAAAATAATAGCTAAAATCACATGTACAAATCCTTCCGAATTTTAATTAGAAATCTAGTACATGTGTTTGATTGGCTGAAGACCATAGACGATCAAACTTATGCTGAATTTTGGCCATTATGAAAACTTGAGAAAAATGTATAAGTTTAAAGATATACATACCTCTGGTAAAAAATATGCAAAAAATAAACTGATAAATTGATAAAGCTTGACTTGACTTATTGTTTTTATGATTTAGTTTGCCAAAATTATCAAAAATCCCCATTTTACTTACGCAAATTAGAAAATATTGGCATTCGCATTACGACTGATGAATGATTGAAAAAAAATTATTCAGTTGGTCGTCAGATGATTCGTCATTCGCCACTTACATTTCCAAAGTGATCATGTCGAAAGGTTTCGTCATTGTCAAGTATCATTAATTATATGTATACATTTCAAATTAAAGATGAATAGAACACCATATATCTATTTGGACGGAATTTTAGGGCTGTGAGATAGCGATAGTGTATGAAATTGAATTAATATCACCAGTGATATTACTTAATGTTAAGAATTTTAGAATATGTCGAATCACATTCAAGAGTGTGCTGACATGGAAGGAAGACATGTAATAAATTAATTTTTGGTAGTAAATGTTTTATTATTAAAAACTGCTCAATGTTTTTTTAAAACCAACTGTTATTCCTTTCTTCAGAAATTGTATATTAATAAAATATTCGCAAACACAAAGAATTTGATAAATAATAGCGATAGAAACCGCTTTTAATTTTGCACTTTAACTCAAAATATAGTTAACATTGGAAAGTAGTTACCATTTTCTTCTAACAAAGAGTATTCTTAGTTTATTTAGTGTTTCATCTTGGATTTGTAGATTTCCTTACAAGTTACGTACTCGACATCTCTTCATTTTTTTTGATTTCATGTGGTATGCTGAAATCAAAATCGTTTGGAGTATACAAACAAATCACTTGTAGAGCCTAAATATTCGAGGTACGTAATTTTTAATTAATGTGAAAAGCTAATAAAAGTACCTGTGTGTCATTTGGAACTGAAGATCCAGCTGGTGTAAATAGTATTTGGGTGGATTGGTTGTTTTATTTATTGTTTTTTGTTTGTATTTATAAGAATGCTGTTTGTAACCTCGAAGTTTCTTAGCAGTTGATCTGTTTTCTGGAATAGGTCCCAACATTTTTCAATAATCAATATATATCATCCAGGAACATCACATACGTAATCATCCCAAAACTATAAATATCCACAGTTTTAGTATATGACTTTCCATTTACTATCTCTGAACTCATATAAGCAAATTTTTTGATCAGATTTTTCTATATCTACTGGTCCAGTAAGTCCAAAATCAGCAATTTGAGCATCATTGTATACTAATATATTTCCAGGGTGGAAGTCACGATGTACAAATGGTTTATTCAACCCAATAAGAATATAAACTGAATATCCTAATTTCGTTTCCCAATTTAATTTTTGGTAGTTGAAATTCATATATTATAATCCATCACTATTGAGTATTCATTTATAACTGAGCTTTTAGTTATTCCATAATACTTAATATAACTACCACCGTACTGTTACCGTAGTAACAATAAATCCCTTAATTCCGCAATAATGCTCAACTAAATTCTACATGAAAATCTTACCGTAAACACTTTGGCGATCCCCCACGAAGATCCTAATTATTCCGTGCCGATCGTATTG
>CAJVPL010000201.1:0-36001 GCA_910591945.1 Ambispora gerdemannii
TCTCTAATTGCAACACTCTCTAAATGCATGCTTTGAAGCTGGTCCCCAGAGGTTGCATTTATGGAGAGTTGACTGTAATAATACTGCTAATATAAATATCAATTATTATAAAGCTGTAGCTAATTGAGCTTGTGGGTCTGGTTATTGTGGTAATAGTTATTGCTATTGTTATTATTGCTGTTATTATTATTGCTGTTGTTATTGATATTGCTATTATTATTATTATTATTATTGCTGTTGTTATTGTTATTATTGAAGTTACTGTTGTTATTAAAGTTGTTGCTGTTGTTATTGTTGCTGTTGCTGTTGTTATTATTAAAATTATTATTGCTATTATTGTTGATTTATTATATTTACTGAATTTTCTAATTCATCTTCTGATAATGAATTATTTTAAACAAGTATTACCTCATCTTTGTTGTTATTATCAAAGTTTAAATTAAATAATGAATGCATTATAGTGGATGAAAAAATAGATTTTGTTGGTATTAAAAGTTATTCTTCTTGATTAACAATGGTATTTTATTTGGCTCTTGTTAGCCAATTGAAAAAATAATTTCTTACTTCCAATATAGAAGGTTGTCAAATTGTTGATTGATATGATGTTAGTGAATAAGTTATTATTTTAGATACTGATAGTGCAGGTGTATTTGTTCTTGATTTTTGATTGCATACTATTATTTGTTGTGGATATTTACATTTTTTGTATAAATATAGCAGTATTAGTTGATAAGTTTTTCAAATAGTGGAATATTTAATTTTTTTGACAATTTTGTGCATGTGAGTAACCAGTTATAGAGTTATTTTTTGACACTTTGATTGTTTATAGTTTTGATATATAAAGTTTTAACAAGTTAATATAGTTTATTTTCTTTTTTTGGAGATATTTCTTTTGATATTAATGTACTTTTAAGAAGATTGTACTAATGGATAACTTCAACTTGAATGATTATTTATCCAGTTTAATAATAATAATATAGATTTTTTTTCAAAAAGTCATTCACAAAATGGCACCAAAAATTTGTTATCATTTCTAGTTCTTACATATGAGAATATTTAGAAATAACTAACAGCAACTGTATTTATAGCAGATTTTAAATAAAAAAGATATAAATAATGAAAGTAAATAATTAACAATAATAAACTAACAAGAATATGAGTATAAGATAAATATTTAAGTGTGTTTAAATAATAATAAGACAATATTAAAACTAGATATACACTATAAATTAAAGTTAAAAAGTGTATTAATAAGATAAAAGACAATACAGTAATAAGTAAAAACAACAAAAGTAAAACAAAGATAAACAAAAGAAAAATAAAAATAAAAATAAAACACAAACAAACAAAAAATAAAGTTAATAAAAGAAATAAATAAGAAAAATAAAAAATTTAAGACAAAGAATATAATTTTTTTAGTTTATTTCAAGTCAATTCTCATATTACATATATAATGAATTGGAGTTATGCTGATCTATATGTTATTTAAATATATAGATTACAAAAAGGAACCAATAAAAATGTAGATCTAAAACATGCTGATACATAATGATTATTGTGTAAATTTAGTATGAAGTTCATGTAAAATCTATATATCACTAATTAAATTAGATGAAAATAAAGTATTAATAAGATTTAAAAATATAAAATAATATGATAATAGTATGAATTAATTGGTAAACTAAATAATAATAAAAACTAAACTAAAATAATATAATAATAATGTAAAATAATTAAATAAAAATATGAATTATTATTATTGAATAAAAATATAAAAAATATAAAAAATAAAAATAAAAGAAAAGTTTAAATAAATATTACGCACTAAAAATATAATGTAATAAAGTTAATAAAAGATAAAATAATAATAATATCTTAACTAATTATTTATAAAAAATTAAAAAAATTATTAATTAATATTATTATTATTTTCATTGGTTTATTATCTTTTGAATATAGATCACATGTTCTTCACATATTCCAATCAGTTAGGAGTAAGGATGCTTGTCTAAATCCTTTCAGAAAAATATCATCATAATTTCGACGGGTTACACATTAATTGTTAATTATAATTTCAATATAATTTCGGTTACGACAGGTTTCAAAATTCGTTAGAATTTCGACAGGTTATTTACTAATAGTTTATTATAATTTTGACAGAATTTAGACAGTCACTAAGAGATTTCGGCAAGCAACCTTAGTTAGGAGTGTTATTAAAGATTTTTATATATGTTTTAAGTAACTAAAATTGGAAGAGACTAATTTAATAAAGGTAAATAATGATATGTTTATTTTGTTGAACTGCTAGAATGAGTTTAGAAAACTTCTTTTTAATTTAATTGATTTTAATTATTAAGTAATCTTTTTTTATTGATTAACTTTTTAATAAAATTATTTTCTTCTTTTATTATAAATCTAAATAATATTAATTAATTTACAGAGTAGTGATAAGAGATTAATTATGTTATTATAGATAATATTACTTGTTATAAATAGAGACCTTTTAAATATAAAAGAATATAAATAAAAAAGAAAAGAGATAATTAATGCTTGACTGAAAATTTTTAACTCAAAACCTATAATACAACTTACTTCTAAGAAGATTTTGTCAAAAGAAAATTAAATTAAATAAGAAGATTCAAAAGTTAATAATTATAAAAGTATTAGAAGATTAATTCTAAAAAGATTATTTTTCTAAGCTAAGATACATATTATATTTATACAAGTTATTATTACTTAATCTTTAAATATTAAAGTTATTTTTGATTGATATTATGGTTACAAAAAGCACTCACTTGATGATTATATATCATTCACTTGCTTGATGATTGTACATTATTCACTCTAATATTACATAAATTTCACTATTAATATCAATCAAATTTTGATTATATAGATTAATTAACACATATTTTTTATATAATAATAATAATATGAATTAAATATGATTAGTATGAATTATAATTAATGTAAAATGAGATAATATAAAAATAGTATAAATAAAATACGGATAATATAAAATAAATATAAATATAATTTATAAATTATATATAAATCAATTATCTAATCAAAATAAACTATAAAAAGTTATGTGATATATCAAAATTCATATTATAATAATATTATATAAATAAATATTATATTATTAATTATAAAATATATTATAATTTAATAAAAATTATATTAAAATTATCTAATATTAATCTAGTTTATTATCAAATAAATATATATTATTTATCTTTTAAATTTAATTCTAAGACTTTTTTATCTTAAATTTAATAAAATATTTTAAACTTAACTGAAATAATAATATTATAAATAAATATAATTATAAAAAATTTAATTATATTATAACTAAAAAAATAATCTAAGCTAAAAAAATATGATTATTTAATATATTATTATAATATAAATATTTAGTTATTATTTTATTAGTTAATTAATATTTTAATTAATAAATAATATATTTTGTTATATTTTATTAATTATAATTTAATTATAATTTATCAATCAAAATTTAAGCTATTAATAATTAATTTTTTATTATATTAATAAATTAATTTATAAAATTAATAATTAAAATAATAAAAGTAATTAAAGTAAAAATAATATTCTAATTAACTATAACTTGTAATAATTAATTAAAAAATTAAAATTTATTATAATTAATTAATTAAAAAATTATAATTAATTATAATATTATTTTTAATAAATATAATAAATTTTTTAGATAAAATAAATTAATTTCTTAATTTTAGAATTTTTTACAAGAGATTTTTAGCTTAGAACTTTTTTACTTGAATTTTAAGTTTTTTTACTTAGAAAATTCTTAATTAAAATTTTTATTAAAATATTTTTTTATTTTAAATTTTAAATTTTAAATTTTATATTTTGTTATAATAATTAATTATATTATAGTTTCTGAATTAATAAATTGAATTTATTTATACTACTGATAATATATTATACTAAATTATAACACTTTTTAATAGTAATTATTTATTAATTCAATATATTAATTATATTTTTTAAATATTTTTTAATAGTTTTTTAAATATATAATTATATATTAAAAGTTTTATATAACTAAATATTTTTTATAGAATTTTTTTTTCAAAAATAAAATTTCTGGAATTTCTTGGTAACTGATTTTTGTGCTTGATATTTATTAGTTATTTTATAATTAAAATATTTTTTGTACTATATTATATATAATATTTTCAAAATTTCAAGAAATAATATATTTCATAAAAATTTTTTTAATTATTTTATTAATTCATATTAAATAAAATTAAGTTTAATATTATTAGAATATCTAATAGATTTTTATATATTAAAAATATTTAGTTTTATAATTTTTTGAATTTTTTCAAGTTTTACTATATATAATACAAAAATCTAAATTCAATCTATTAATAATAATTAATTATATTATTAATATATTATTATAATATCTGAATTAATAAAATAATTAAGTATATTAAATATAATATATTTTAGTTTTAGAACTTTGATAACTTATTATATTTGTCTTTTATATTAATATATTTTATTTATAAATTATATTATCAAAATTTATATTACATTTAATTTAGTAAAATCATATTTTTTAGATTATATCAACAAGTTTTAAAGTTATTTTAAAAGTTTATAAATTTTGAAACTAATTAAACTTTATATTATTATATTTAGAATAAAAATTATAAATTTAAATAATATTTTTATGAAAAATATTTAACAAAAGAAAAAAATAAAACTTTAAATAATATATTTTTATTAATTTTTTTTGAAAATAAAATTTTTATTACTAATATAAACTTTTATATTTAATTTATATTTTGTATTTTATATTTTTATATTTTAAATTTATTATATTTTTATTTTATAAAAAAAATTTAATAAAGAAAAATCTGTTATAATATAAATATTTAATTTTTATTTAATTATATCTTATTAATTAATTCATATTATAATTTAATTAAATAATATTTTGTTATAATTATTAATTTAAAATTAGTTTTAATTTTATTAATTAAAATTTTATTATATTAACAAATTAATCTACACAATTAATAATCAAATAATAAAGATTATTAGTATAATATACAAATTAAATCTAATTATATATAAATATAATATATATTTTAGCTAAAAATAAATAGATTTTCTAGATTTTAGATTTATTTACTTAAGATTTTAGATTATTTAAGTAAGTTTTTTGAGTTTTACAAATTAAAAATTTTTTAATTAAATAATAATCCTTATATTAATTTATTCTTGAAAAATAGATTACTTATAATAAATTATTTGTATTTAACTTATATTAGAAGTCATTCTTAAAGACTTATAATTTTGTATTATCTCTTAAACTATCAGATTTAGTAAATAAATTTGTCTGCTAAAATTCCATAAATTTATATCTAAATATTTTAAAAAAAGTTTGTTTAATATTAGCTTTAATTATATATTATATAATAATTATTTTCACTTTTTTTAATAATTATAAAAAATTATAGTTGTCTATAAGCAATATTAAAAAATTTTTATTATTAATCTTAAAGTTTAAAAATATTTTATCATAAAATTACAAAATTGATTACAAAATAAATCAAATATTTTGAGTAATTATAAATAAAAATTACAAATTTTATATTATATTGATTAAAAATATGGTATATTTTTATTTTACTTAAAAAAAGAGGGTTAAGCTTATAAAAATGTACCAAAATAAGCTAAAAAAATTTTAGCAGGCAAATTTGCCCGCTGGACGGTTTAAGAGATAACTTATAAAAGTTATAAAAAGTGCACTCGACAAAAGGTTGGAACTATTAATCGGATGGTTAGTGATGTGCTACGCTGCCTTGATGCTCGCTGGCGTAATAATCTATTAGAGTTATTGAAGCTATCTGATCTCATCCTAGTTCATCACCAAAATGAATACTTATTATTTACTCTTTAGATAGTTTAAATCTCTTTTCCATCTTGAACTTAGTAAAAATATATGAAAAATATGTAATTATTTTAAAACAGTAACAATATACATGTAATAACCTATTATAAGTTTTTATTAAATACAGATTAAGTATTAATTATTAATAACATTATGAGAATCATACAACAAAATATTATTATTAATTCAAAATGCCTAATATTTTTTTGATGTATATATTTCATGGTTAATAATAATTATTTATTCAAATAGTCATAAAAAATACCATTCAAATGCTTTTTTCTTGTTTATTTGTGTGTTCTTATACCCTCATCCAGTGTTGTCACGGGACAGCTTTGGACATGCCTTTGGACAATCTTGGACATTTTTGACAAAAAAAAATCAAATTTACTCAAAATTTTATTAAAATAACCTGTTTGGACACTCTAATTAAAAATGTTTAGAATTTCTCGTTGTATATAATCATATATTTTTTATTTGATTTTTTAATAGTATAAGAATTTGGACACTTGGACATTTGGACGTTTGGACATTTGGACAGTCAAAAAAGTGCTAAATGTACAACACTGGCAGCATGTGTATTAAGTCAATCCGGATAATTATAAGATTATCCGAATTGAAAAAATAAATTACTTTAGTGAACGATCAAATTTCTTTATAAAAAAGTCAGTTTGGATAAATTGGATAATTAAATTTTTGTGTACACATTCCTACAATAAATCACTGAAATTCATAATAATGTATAAAAAATGAGAATTTTGCGAGATTAATTATTTTCATTTTTCATATTAAATTTACTATAGTAATTACGTACTGCTTCATTTTTGATTTTCGAAATTTCTGAACATCAATTATAAAACAAGCGTGCATAACCATTTTCGCTGTCTGTCACACCAACTTCCAAGTCATGAGGAATAGCTATTATACATTTCCAAAATAATGTCACCATGGTAATATAAATAAGCATGTAGAAAAAGTCACGCTAATTAGACTAATTTCAGATTTTTCTTCTCTTGTAAAATAACGATAATTTAGAGATTAATAGAAACTTCCTTTTTTTATATCTCGGACTTTTTGAATATCGGGAAATACAAACACAAATAAATATATCGCATCTTTTGGCATTTGATAATTGTCGACTGAGAACACAGGCATGAGTGAGAATACCAAAAGTCCATCAATTGATAGTAGTGCAAATGTGGTAAACTTTTCAGCAGGAGATACAACCACTACCAACACATTAACACAAAACTCAACAACAGCAACAGTAAGTGGTGGAGGAGAATCAACAGCGTCTTTCACCACCCCTCTATTATCAGAAAGAGATTCTACTTCGTCGGCTGTTCCTGAAGAAGAATTTCCAGAAGTTAGACTTACATTATTATTAGTTTCTGGAAAACGACACACATTCAAGTTTGAGCATAGTGATACAATAGGAAATGTAAAGAAACGTGTGTTTGAGGATTGGCCTAAAGGTAATTTATATTTTATTTGTTGATTTATTTATTAATTCATTTATTATCGAATCCATTTGGTATTAGGAAATTAAAGTTACATGAATCTGACGATTCCTTATTGTTGATTTTATGATTACTACTATAACTATCATTACTATATTACTATCATTCCATCACTTCTTAAAAAGTCATAACAAGAAAAACACATAATTCACTCAATATCTCAATTTTTCTCTGCATAAAATAAGAGTGGGCAGATGAGACGCCAGCAGCAGCTTCAAGCCTGAAAATAGTTTATCTTGGTCGATTTCTAGAAGATCAGTCGACTCTTGAAAGTAAGATTATTCTTTATTGTTGGTATATCAGCTAAATTTTTGTTCAACTTATATTGAATTCTGATTTAATTTAGCAAATAAAATATATGCCGGGCAAACTACAATTGTCCATTTGACGATTAAAAATATACCGTCTACAGATGCAGATGGTAAGTAAATAATAGATCATTTTGCTGGTTTTTATGACAAATATAACATTACTATACTATTATTATTCTTAGATCCTAAATCAACAGAAAATGCGCCGAGGTGTCAATGCACAATGCTGTGACACTATTTGCAAAGTAAAACAGCTACAATTAATGAATAAGTGAATCTTGGCTCAAGGGAAAAAACCAACGTCGATATCTAGGAATTTCATCGCATTATTCCATGCATTTCACTTTCACTATAATCTCTTATTTTTATTAGCATTTAATTTTATAAAACGGGACATTTCCTTCAATAACGAAACGAACACTAATATCTTTTATTCACTACTTTGTGATTTCGTCACTCCTTTTTTTTTAAATTTCGTATTTTTATTATAGTTGTTTTCCTAACACCATACTAATTCTTATTTAGTTTTGATTTTTTTTTTATATTATTTATTTAAGACTTTAGTCTAAACAATTTTAACTTTTAATGCCCATCATATTTTATCGACAATAATTCATCATCCAACATAGTCTTTCTCGCACACTTTTTATTCCATCACTCAAATGTAAGACTGATTTGAATAGTTAGCTATTCTGACGGTTTATGAGGAAAACCTATTATGTAATATACATAGTAAGCCTCTTTAAGTCGACTAATCAGACTCCTCTAAATTCGATTTAAAGAGAGGTTTTTTCTTTATACACCTATTATGTTTTGTATAGCCAGGTTTTGTCTTATGGGGGGTTCGACTTAGTGAGGTAGAATAATATATTTCACGCAATTTTTTCTTGTACACATCAAAAATAATATGCACTATTGATATCAATAGTAAACTAAAGATTCCAGAAATTATATACATTCCAGGAAAAAAAGAAACAAGAAATCATTTATTTTAGACGATATTTTTCTCAGCTTTCAGCACGATCTTCTTTTTTGGCTTCACGAATTGTGCGATCGCTGTCTCAATATCAATAGAACCTGGTAGATTGATGTCTAATAGATAATTTTGCGGATCATAGAATATCAAACGCGATGGTTCTATATCTAAGGTTGTTGATTTCGTTGCTTCCTGATTTGTTCAAAAAAAATTAAGAAGTTTGAGAATTCTCATCACAAATTCAAAAAACGACAGAATCGTGGATAGAACAACACACTCATTCAATATACAAAAGAATAAGAAAGAAGTGAATGTACCAGCTTGGGAACATCAATTGAAATTTTTACGTAATTTTTTCCGCGGATTTTTTCTTCAGCGATTGAATATTTTGGCTCAGTAATAGGAATCGGCAATGATTTTGCGATTTGCTGTGGATTTTGTATTTGATCTAATGGTAAACGGGGTGATGGTGTCTCCTTTGATATTGTTGTTGCTTTATTCTTAGTAGCAGCAGTCGGAAGAGACACCTCTGTTATCATGGGTGCTCGTTGTTTTCCAACTACGGGCAAATTAATGGTTTCTAATTTACCCTTACATCGCAATTTTGGAAATGCGATTTCTAGGATTTATTTTTTTTATTAGTTGGCTTATTTTTGGCATTCATTCAACTGAAATTAATTCTTTACAAACCTCGATTCAATCTAAGCTTATGCTTGTCTTCAATGTGTTCCATCACATGCTCAGCAATAAAAAGCTTAAAATCGTAATTTTTTTCGGTCTTTTTGTATATCTTTGTATTCAACACAACATCACAAACAAGACAATGTTTGGAGCCTTCTCAATGACACCATGTCAAATCTAGACAATGAGTTTACTACACGACATTATTCCGAGGAAAGAATTTGCGTAAATAACAAACCTTTATCAACATCTTCCCTTAGATTTCCGACAACAAGGGGGACTGGATAACTGGCACCTTCTACCACTTCCATGGCTTGCTGAATTTCTTGGTCAGTGGCAGGTGACGGCTCGGGCACCTTTTCGGAATGCACAACATTAATAAGTAATTTTACGCCAGCTGGGTGAGGCATCGTTGTTCCTTCCAAGAGGTGGGTTTTAACTACATATCCCGGTGTCGGATCTATCTTGAGAGTCAATGATTCTGAAGAGACTTCTGACATTTTTTGATATTGGCTGGTAAATGTTTTTAGTGATTCTGGGTCTTTGACTAATTGACTTGAAAATTCATCCCATAGAGCTTCTTCGGTTTTCGTATCATTTTCTATTTGATCTGTAGAGGAATTTAGCGAAAATAAAGAAGGTAACTTCTCTTCCCCAACATCAAGTACTAGCGTTGGGATAGCCATAATGGGACGAAAAGTGAGATATCGAAATTCGATATGTAATTGATCGCCAATGAAGTTACACTTGTCAAACGCGTGGGACCGATCATAATAAAATCATTGACGCGCAGTTCTAGTTGTTATAAAATCAATTATCCTACCTTTCGCCACATTCTTTTCCATGTATGTCACAATTTTATCACAATGACTGAACTTATTCCAAACACAAACACATTAAACATCCAAGAAAACGAAGTGAAAGAAGAAGTCGCAGGCGCTATCACGCCGTCAGATTTGCAATTATTAAAGCGTACTAATGGAGGGACAGGCCAAATTTTCAATCAGAACCTCGAGGATACAAAAGTGATACTGGTCGAAAATTTCCCCTTAACCGACAAAGAAACGACGAGTATTGTTGAGGGACACGGTGAACCACCACCTCGATCCGAAAAGTCGGAAGAAAAACATTTTTTGGTAAAGCTTCACTTGCCAGAGAACACTCAAATGCAAGATCAAATCAATTTGGAAGGTAGTAATAGTTTAGTCTCTAAAGACAAACCAGGCAGAGCATCTCATAAAACGAAAGGAAAGAAAAAGGCTTCCGACGCGATTCAAGAGACTTCCGATTATGATATGTATGAGGATGAGAGTGAGGAGGGAGAAGAGAGCATATCAGATGATGACGGTTCTTATGTGGTCGATGATGAAATTTCTGTTTATCACGAAAGTTCAGAATCTGATAAGTATGAGATTGACATATCAGATGATGATGATCTCGGTGTAGACGACGGGGAAATTTCTACCTACAAATCACGCATGAGAAAATGGGCATTAACTCGCCGACGTCTCAGAGTTGCGCCAAATTCGATAAAAGTCACGAAAGAGAATGAAATGGATATCATTGCTTCAGAAATCTATATGTCAGATCCAAAATATGAAGATGCCATCATAGATAATACCCTCAAAATACCTGGCGAGATTTATCACAAACTCTTTGGTTATCAGAAATTAGGGGTGGAATGGTTCTGGAAACGTCATCAAAATAATCAAGGTGGAATATTAGGAGATGAAATGGGGCTTGGAAAAACTGTTCAAATGATTGCCTTCCTAGCCGGTCTCTTTTATTCGAATCAATCACAACAGGCTACGATAATAATCTGTCCGGCAACTCTTATGTTTCAATGGGTGAAAGAGCTCCATAATTGGTGGCCACCAATAAGAGTGGGAGTTCTTCATTCGACCGGTAGAGCCGTTTCATCCCATAGTGATGAAGATAGTGGTGCAGCTAAACTCATAAAGACATTTACTAAAAAAGGTCCTGGTCATGTTATAGTTACCACTTATGAGTCAGTAAAGAAATTTCGTGGACTATTACTTGGCTGTTTTTGGGAATACGTGGTGCTTGATGAAGGCCATAAAATACGTAATCCTGATGCGGAGGTGACTTTAACAGTAAAAGAATTTAAAAGCACTCATAGGATCATTCTGTCGGGAACTCCTATTCAGAATAATTATAAAGAATTGTGGAGTCTAATGGATTTTGTGGCTCCAGGAAAATTCGGCACATTACCTGTATTCGAGGAACATCTCGCGAATAAGGTGATTGTAGGTGGATATCGACATGCAAATGAATATGAGGTACAGACAGCTTATTATTGTGCTCGAATAATGGCCGATTTCGTTGAACCTTATATGTTGCGTCGTACCAAAGCCGAGACGGCAATACAACGTCCTAAGCAAACCGATCAAGTGCTTTTCTGTAAACTCACTCCACATCAAAGAAAATTATATCAAGACTTTCTTAAAGAAAGAGAAATGAAAGACTTTGTCACTAGTAATAGAAAATCACCAAGACCTGAAAAGATTAAAAAGAATAGTAATACTAATAAGAACAATAATAATAATAATAATAACAACAGCAGAAGTCATTTTGTCTGGGCACAGATAACAAAACTATCCAAAATCTGCAATCATCATGATATTTATTTTCTTGATCGTGATCATGCATTAAAAGAGAGTAAAGATTATGGGAACTGTGAACGCTCTGGGAAAATGTTGGTGGTGAAATCTCTCTTGGAGATGTGGAAACCAAAAGGACATCGAGTGTTACTGTTCTCACAATCGACTGAAATGCTTGATATTTTGGAAAAATTTATAAAATCATTGCGATATAAATATCGTAGACTTGATGGAACTACGCCAATCTCGAAACGTCCATTTTTAGTTGAGGAGTTCAATACTAATGACAGCATCTATATTTTGTTGTTGACTACAAAAGTAGGTGGCGTTGGCTTGAACCTTACGGGTGCTGATCGAATTATCATCTATGATCCAGATTGGAATCCTTCTAACGACGATCAAGCAACTGAACGTGCAGCACGGCCAGGACAATCCAAAAATGTATCAATTTATCGATTAATGACTTTTGGCACCATAGAAGAAAAGATTTATCATCGCCAGCTATTCAAGAGAATGATGTCCAATAAAATAACACGGAAACCAAGCAAGGACGATATTCAATTTGAAGCTGAAGATTTATATGATCTTTTCTCGCTTGGGAATCCTGATGCCAAAGACACCGAAACTAGTTACATGTTTGGGGACGCTGAAATCGGAATGGAGGAACCAGAACCCAAAAGAAGAAAACCAAATTCTCATAATAGTAAGAGTGCTAATAATCGATCATCAACTTCGCGTAGTAAATCTAATCCTATTGGAAACAGTTTATTAGCTCATATGCATAATTATAACGAACTATCAACTTTCTACAATCCCACGGCTTTACTCGATTCCGAGGAAGAAGGGGAAATCAGAGAAACGCCTTCTAAAGGCGATGCTTTTGGTGGTGTTGTGAGGGTGGAAGATAGAAACAAAGAACAAAAGGAGGAAAAGGAGGAATCTGAAGAGAAAGATTTACTCCAAATGTTGTATAAGACAGCTGGATTACATAGCGTTTTTAAACATGACAAAGTTCTCGGCGCAAAATCAACAAATAACTCATCCGTTTTCGAGAAAGTTATTGATGAAAAGGCACGCAAAGCTGCCAAAGAAGCGAAGGAAGCTTTGGAAATTAGCCGTCGTCAATTGCGAAACCTTCCGTTGGGTACTTTAACGTGGACAGGACAATCAGGAAAAGGAGGGATTAAATTTGATCCATCAAAATTAAGGAAAAACGATGATCCATGGGATTTTTCACAAAACAAGAGGTTTTAGTGTCATTTTACCCATCCTTCCCTATTTATGAATAGTAATTTGCTTTCAAAGTCATATTTACTTCCAACTGCTTAAATTATTATTGCTAATACTAGAATTACAACATAGTGAGCCATATATAACGTAATTTATGATTTGTGTACTTTTTTGTCTATCACTAAAAAGAAACACGTTACAATTCACATCTGCTACACTTGATTGTTTTTTTTCCTGAAGTAAAAATAATAAAGTTCCAAGTCGAGTCAATCAAGTAATCAGTTTTTAACACATATGGATATATAGCAACGATGTTACACATGGTATTGCCTAAAATAAATATGCTAAAAAAATAAATTGCCAATATAAAAATGTCTTTTCGTTCAATTGACATAGACGCATTCGACGAGGAACGACTTTCCGAGAAAGAAATCTTTGAGTTTTCACATAGTGGTGGTGGCGAAGGGATAGAACAACAGTCGCCAGAAGCAGTTTTTGCTTCTGTTCAGGTCAAGGAGGTGGAAGCGCGTAGCCTTTTGCAAAAGTTTGTTATTCAAGGTCCAGTTATTAAATTGCGTATTTTTAAATATAAAGTTTTCTTTATCTCTTGAATTTCTTCAGAGGAAACGCCGCCAATGCTCTCACAATAGCAATAGACAATCCACCTTACGGGCTAGATAGAGATAACGCAAAGGTAGATGTAATTTCAACTTAATTTATTGATTTCTTGGATGATAAATGAACTTTTGATCTCTTCCCACAGGAGTTAAATGCAAAAATAGTCATGGATGTTTTGAACTCTGTAAAAACAACAGACATTCCCTTGATCGTGAAATCGTTATCAAGTGAACAACAAGATACACTGATGAAATATATATATAGAGGAATGGCAACTCCCGAGTCGTCGTCTTCTTCTGCTATACTGCTGAATTGGCACGAGAAAGTATGTTATGTTATACAATAAATAACATTCTCTTTCCGTTTAATTATACTTACGATCAATTTTCTTTTTTATTTAATAAATATTTTTTTTCGAAAGTTGACTGAAATTGCTGGAGTTGGTTGCATTGTGCGAGTCATCACTGATCGGAAAACTGTCTGATTCGTTATTTGAAAAAATTAGAATAATATAGAATTGCTAATTTATATTTATTACATAATATAAAATAAAATCGATTTGATACAATGGAAATGGATATACATTCACTCTCACTATTATACTTACCATTGGGTCGAATAAATTTTCTTCAATAAATGTGGACTGCGATCTATTGTTTTGTTCTATCCCAAATTGATAATCACAAAATAGAAATAAATAGGCAATAAAACGACAGGTTTTTTCTATTAAGAAAAAGAATCAACGAAACCGCCAAAATCGCTATTTTCAGATGATACTTGATTTTGTGTTATTTGTGAAGGGTTTGTCACTGTGGAGAATGATTTCATTAGATGCTGCTGCTGTTTGATAGATGTGGTAGACGGCGGCGGAGGTAAAAGCGGGACATCTGTAATATTAAAATGATATCAATCATCGTTAATATCATGATTCTGCCAAAACCACTATTAAACATTAAAGAAGTAAAATAATAACCTGCGGATGACTCATTGCTTTCATTTTGTGGACGAGTTCTTTTCGACGTGTGATGATGCTGCCAGTTAAAAATAGAGATTATTTATTCGTTCTTATTATTTATTTCAGATCGAAAAGAGAAAAAAAGCACATCATTACGTTTCCTATTACGATGCTAATCGTCTGTCCTTCTTTTAAACTATAATCTTTTTTTGGTTCCAACGATGCCTTTTTTGCTTGTAAAGACGCTTCTTTTTCTGCTCTTACATGTCTATTAAAAAATGATTATCAAAATTAACCCACGGATAATGAATGATGCATTAACAAAGAATAACATACTTTATGTGATCTTGTAATGCCACTTGAAAATCAAATGCATCTGACCGTTCTTGGAAGCCCATGCCAATAAATGCATGCCGTCCTAACAATCAAAAACAAATACTTTCGCGATTTTTCACAATTTTCAAAATTGTAATTCAGACATAAAATAACTTACCTTTATCTTTATCTTCTATACGTAAAACGAAATATCGACTCGAATCCCGGACGGGTTCGACTGAATTATTGTTAGGATCATAAGGACATTCGGCGAATAATTCACCTATCAAAAAATATCAAAAAGAATTTAAGCAAAATTGACTTTTCATTGGTTATAATTGAAACGAATTAATACCCGTAGTTCCGTCCTCAAGTCTTATAAAACACTTTTCCCCGATAGCAATTATTCTTAGACGCCCTTTCCAGAGATACGTTTGTAAGTCTCCCCATTCTTCGGCTCTATCTTTTCACGAATTTAAAAATAAATATTATTTAACACGGCATAATTCTAAGCAGCTTAAAAGTATATTTTAATTTGCTGCATGCTTGCCTATACTCTTTACTAGAACTTCTAGGTGGCAATTTGTACACTGATAAAAACGTAGATGTTAATACATGTCTCGCTCAAATTGATAACGGTTAAAAGAATTTAGTTTCACCGAAGCATTCGCGGATAACAATTAATACACTTTCGTAGTCGTCCATATTTTGTTAACCTTCTCCAAAATGATGAACATATGTATTCCAATTGGCTACTATAATTGGTATAGCTTAAGCGAGTTCAACGCGCGTAAAAAAAACTGCCTTATTTTCTGGTGATAAGGTTTTTTCTGTATCCATTGACCGTAATTCCTGGTCCCATGAGTACATTAAAGCGACACCCAATAGGGGATTCTATGCTACCCTTGAAGTCTTTGAACGGACCTTTCAATCAGAAATCATAAGGGAAAAAAAGGCGGGAGGCTAAATATGTTGCCAGTCTTGCTCTTGATTACATTGCTAATTCGAAGGCCTAAGCTCGTCGGGGAGGTTCTAGGACAAGAGATTCCCAAATCTTTTGTTTGGCTGAAGAAACAGCTTGAACCCGGACAACCCTTAAAACGCCCCCACAGTTCTGCTTGACGAATTTTGTCAATTTCATGATCTGGATTATCCTGATTACACCTCGATCGAAATAGGAGTCCGTGAATTTCTTTCAACTGAAGAAGCGTTTTGGGAAAAGAAAGATGCCAAATATTATCTGGCGTTTGGTGTTTTCGATTATATATACAGAGAACAGCTGGAAATAGAATGTCCAGGTATTGGCTACTTCCTCGTCTAATAAGGCAGACAGCGTTCAAATCCAAGCAGAATCTAGCGCAAATGCAAATGCAACTACATCAACATCTCCTGGCTATAAATCAAACATATACGACCTCTACAAACCTTACGTCAATCCCACGGTTTCTTCGTCATTTTTATTATTCAAACCAAATGATGTGATCGTACTTTTATTACTTATAGTTTCAGTTAGTTTCGTTATTGGTTGTACCCTTCAAAGCAATAAAAAATAGTATCGTTCTACCTTCGCAAACTTGGGTTTTTTATCGTAATTTGTCAAGCGATATCTTTTTGTTTTCTTTGATTGTAAACGTTCATTTCATGTTCCTGTTCACATGTTTTTCTTGGAATCATTGATGTGTCGTAAATTGGCGTGAATAAGCGCCACTTTTTGGGTCCTGGACATTTCCTTACAATTTAAAATTATCGCCATTTAGATATATTTTTGTAATTTAAGTTTATTCATTGTTTTACTATGTTTGGATTGAAATAGGGTGGTGCTTATTCACGGCAGTTGAGAAAATTCTTGCGGAAGCCAAGTTTTTTAAATATTAGATAACAATATATCGAACATATATATATATATATATATATAAGCTGATAAATAAATTAAATTGTCACTTCCATATTCAAAATGTCCAAGATCCAATACGTTCTAATTATGTTTTAGTTTTTGACAGTGACGAAGATGACGCGACATTACTTGGCGTTATTAAATCTTTTCGCATTGCATAAGCGTCCTCACCATCCGCATAGTACTTCTCTTCTGTATCGTGTATCCTATTTTTACAGATCAATTATTAACATAATCTTGTTTTTACTTTCTTAGTTTATTGCAAGATTTTAAACTTGCCTAAACTTCAGAGTATCCTGATACAATTGAAGTGCGGCACGATTACTTCGTCGAACATGCAGAGAAACGTATCGTGCATTGAAGACTTCGAGCATCGCTTTTTCTATGGGCCATTAAAAATTAATTCGATAAATTAATCATACACGTAACCTCATAGTCAGAAAGCATATGACTTGATAGTAACTTACGCGATTGCGTCATTAGTTTCTCTGCTATACCTAATCTTCGATATGTTCGCATTACAGAGAGTGATGTGATATGTCCGTGCGGATCATCAGTATCTTCTTCCCTATATCATTGTTTATTATTCTTTCATTAGATAAGAATCAACGATGAATTTTGTTGGTATATAATATACAAGGGAATAAATACATTTTCGCCAAAACATAGCCAACAATTCTTCCTTTATGATCTTCGGCGACAAATGAAAGTTGTGGCCATGATAAAGCGTGATAGAAATCTAATAATTAATTTCACCATATGTCAAGTTGATAATTGAGTGTTGATAATAAAATCGGTTTTTTTTTACTCGAAAAAACTCGAATAAATACAATATTTCATTTGATAGTTTTCAGGAAGATTCATTAAATTGCAATTTTGCATTGCAAGTAGATCGTCAACCTAGAGATTTAGTATGAAACTTTTGATTAGTGGGTCACCAGCACAATATTTGAAAGAAAGGTTAGCTATACTTAACGGTTGCTTGTCTTATATTCATTTTGCAATGCAAGAATAAAGTGCTATTTTCTCGATCCTTTATGCGTAATTCCAAGATTTTATTTTTTCATGCCGATCCATTCATTCATTGTGTCTTAAAAAATTACGGACTTAATTTTTATCGCTTCAATTGATTCACTTGAAAATGTTTACAGAATCTTATACTTCCAAACAAAAAACCCACTCTAATATGTTCTCTCAAATATCAGAGAATGGTGCGCGAGCTAAATCAACAAGAGAGCCTTCATTTTTCGCGTCTGATCCCATTCCAACTACTTCAGCTCAAGGTTCAAGTCCTGAGCCTGGCCAAGGCTCAATAATTCAACACGTAACATTTGCAAATCAAGATACATTCTTCCCTGTTGAGTCCTCTTTTAGCGTCATTGAAGACGATAGTCGTTTCTTTGAGCAACCAACTCCCACTCCTGGTCCTTTTCGTAGTGCAAACGCGTCTCATGATATGGGCAGTCAAGAAACACCCGTTAAATTCAAATTCGGAGATGTTTCAGTTGTATATCTTTCCCTTATTCCTTACCAAATTCGAGACAAGTTACCCCAAATAATAAGTAAGTGAAAGTCTTTATAACGCTACTTTTTCCACGAACACTACATTTTTTGATTCCTCTTCTCTAGATAAATCTGCATGCAACGCGGTCTTGAATTCGAATAATAAGACAGCCACACTTATAACAAGAGCCAAATGTTTTGCCTGGATATACAAACACGATGATCGGGATGAGGTTAGATGTCAATTGGTTACGTGAATCTGATGTTAGCCATTGAATTTCAAATTAAAATCAAAATACATAATCATCATTAGAAAATCTTTAAACCATTCATGCCACCGACTCTTCGTGATGAATTCCCACTTCCAATCGATAACAATTCTCAACATCAACAACCGGCAAATCAACCATCACTACCATTTTTATGTATTGTTCCGCCTGCTAGGAATGTAATTTCAGCGGGGTTAATTGCTTGCTCGCCAAAAGGTCAAATCCGATACTGGAGAAATGTTTTTAACATTGCAGAAGATTTAAATCACTATCAAAGTTTACAATTGCCAGTTCAAGCTAATGATTATGGCGTATATCTGAAATTACATGAGGTAAATAGCATCTATGATTTTTTCATCAATTAACAAACGAATTCTTTATTTATTTAAATCTTTTCCCATTACCCAGTTCGGAGAATCCAAAGATTCTTCATCTAATCAAAATGTTATAATATTTGGAACAAATAAATCCACTTTATTCCAAATCTTTATTCACAACAACGATGCATTTAGTGATACGCTATCATATTCTGTATTATCGCGTCCCTCAATATTTTTCTTTGGCAATGGTATCCAATATGATACTACGACTATAGTTGCGTCTGCTTTGGCAAAACAATCGGATTACATTCATTCAGAGTAAAATTCTCATTTCATTTAATAGTGATGTTGTAATTTATCATTTGCCGAAAAAGCTTATATTTGCTATATTAAATATCAAATAGCTCATTATACATTTTGACTCAAAATGCTATTGAGGAATGGACATTAGGAGATGTGAAGCGCCCACTTAAGGTAAATTTTTTTCGACAAAATGACTGAATTTCATTCAATATTAATTCTTTGTATATGATTAGTATGTAGGCGGTGAGGATATAATTTCAATGATCCTTGAAAGATTGCCAGAATATGATCAAGGACTTCAGGATCGAAATAGACTTGTTATACTGGACATGGATATTAACAGGTATTATTGATATATATATATATGGAAAAACTTCGTTCTTTGCGTTTTTACTAAATTTATATATAATTATACTCAACAGAAATAGCGAGCTATTACTCCTTGTAGCCTTTATCAAAGATCCATTAGAATGGCATTATTATTTAGTCTTGATGATGAAAATAGATAATTCAACTTACCAAATTAATGAAGCGAATCTCTTAAAAATTCCAGAAGTAAGTTTCCATTTCAGTTCTTCTCGAAAGCAAACATATAAATAATTTATAAGTAATTTTAAATATTTAGATTTTGATAATTTACTAGTCAATGATACCTAGCGATGATGCCCATCTAATAATACCGCAAGGAGGATTAGCAGTCTTTGTTGTTTTGCCTGACGCAGTTATATTCGCGACTAAAAGCAAGTATCTTCTCTATTGGATTTCTACGTTGAGTTGACGATGCTAATGAGTTTGTAATATAGATGCTCTGTATCAACAAACTATTATTTTACGGGATAGGAATAATAAAATTATCGGCTTTGGCACTAAAGAGTCCAAATCATGGATATCTGAACAAATGGATGACATCTGTAAGTTGGATATAATTACCACAAAAACAGGTATTATGTCTTGCCAAGTATCAATTGCAGATATTCAGGAATTTGCTGAAGCAACGCCGTACGTAGATATTATTCCCTAATTGTTAGAATCGATTGTGCAAATTTTTTACGCATAGCTTTACATTTTCGTTTGCTCTTAGAAAAAGTGAAGATGAACAAGAATTGAAGGTATATTTAATCTCGTAATTAATACCTTGGGTTATGAAAACATTTTTTAAAGGCTAATTAAATACGAACTCTTAATTAGGCTCAAGAAACAGCGAATTTAAAGAAAAAAATTGATGATTGTGTTACCTTTGTCCTTCAGGAAAATGCAAGTTGTTTTTATTACTGAATTGAATGTGTTATAGTCACATATAACTTATTTAATCACAATTATTAGAGTCCTTTCGTAATCTACCTGTCGCATGATTACGCTGGCGATCTTGAAGCTGTGGCCATAGAGATCAGTCAAGAAATATTAGAATCTCGTATGTAATAATTATTGTAAAATAATGCACTCTTTTTTATGCGAGACAAAATAACTAATTATCCTCTTATTTTAGGGTCGAATCATATAACTGATACACTTATACTGAACAAACATTTGAATTATCGACTCAATCGAGCGATGCATCTTATCAAATTCATAAAAGCATGTGGATTTTATCATAAAGTGTGGGCTTTTATACTTATTGAGACAGCCGTTCTTTGATATCAGTTGTCTTAAAGTTTAAGTCTTTATCATTATCAATTGTCTATAATCTAGTTGAGTGAGGATACTCGTCATCGACTATTCTCAGACTCCGAAAAATTGGCTTGTGCAAAGCGAATGTGGGAATTACATGAGCATAGGTAATTTTATCAACTTCGCGTGTATTATTGATGCTCTAAATGGTAACTCTTCCTATCTAAATTAGATTGCAGAAACAAGAATCTGGGTTATTACATGTCAATTTCCTGAACGAAGCAATTAAAGAATATTTTCGCCATCGCGAATTTACAGCCAACGAAGATATTAACAGAATATTTTATAAAGACTACGTATGAACATTTTTTCATTTATTTTATATCATCTTGAGGTGAACATCATTGAGCTATTTCTAGGTTAAGGACATTGGCGAAATCTTTCTGATATTGCACAAGCTTGTTGAACAAGAACTGGAAGAATATCATGATGAGACCGAAGTTAAGTTGATTGAAGAAGCGAATAATATTGCTTTGGTAAATATAAAACTTTGTTTTTTGCTCTTTGTGCATGTCGCAGATTTTAATCATACTTCTCAATTGTTGTGGTTTATAGTATACAATGCAAGGGATTTTTGAATTTCGCAAAGACCTAGGTCTAGAATACCAACTTAAAGAAAGGGACAATAGATACTCTTTTACAAGTAATATATCATCACTTTTGTATCATTTTTTCTTTAGGTTCACACATCTATATACACCCGCTCTAAATATTACTTTTGATCATTCAATAGCCCAAGAACAAATTATAGAAGTCTTTCATTTTCTATTCGATAAGACGATCTCTTTGGTTGAACATTATGATATGGCCGGCTTAACACCACTGAAATCACAAGCTGTGAAATTGGCAAATATTTTATTTGGAATGAGCACAGATCGATTCATATTGCAAGTATAAATTTCTTATGAAATCTTTGGCGAATTATATTCAATATAAATTATTGACGAGGATTTTTCGCAACTCGAAATTGGTTATAGGGACATGAATAAATCGATTAACGAACAAATTTATCGGAAGCGATGGTTGGAAATATTGCAATCACTGGGTAAATTGTGATTCATTGTGATTCATCGTGATGATCATTGACATCGGAAATGGGTTATCTTAATTCATTCACTTTTTATTCGCAGCTAAAATTGAGAAAAAGGAAGATGCGTTTCAAACTGCTGATACTTATAAAGATTTTCATTCTCTGGCTGTACTTTGTGTCGAATGTGAAACGAATCCCGAAAACCGCGACGCGTATATCCGAAAATATATAAATATTCATGGAGAACAGTTTGCCAACGAACTATATAATTATTATCTTCAAAAAAGTATGATGCATTATTTTTTCGAGCTGAATTTTCTTTACATATATTACTGATATTTATTATTGTTCTTATTATCATTATCATTATTAGATCAACTATATAGTATGTTGTTTGAAGAGCACGCCAAAGAGAACAAAGATTTACTTCACAAATATTTACACGAGCGAAATATCTCGAAATTGGCTTGGTTGCATGCTATTGGAATGGAAAATTATCGGGAGGTTGCGGAACAAGCCGCAAGGGCTGCAAGTGTCGAAGACAAAATCGAGAAAAAAAACGTGAGCTTTCTCACTAAGCATTTATCGCTTCATGTATCATTATTCTTAAGCTGATAATTTAACAAATTTAGGTTCTACTTAGTATTGCTAAATTGGCAATGTTAGAAGCTGCAGATGAAGATGCTGAACAATTTGTCGACGGTACGTCTTTCCGCTATATTCTCTCCATATATTATTAATCTAATTTATCAATTATTTTTATAGAAGTCGATTCAGGTCTTTGGTACAACAAGGGGCAAGAGAGCATATATGAGAAATACATTACAGAGATTGGCACAGCGGGCACTTATAGAGATAATTTGGAAACCCAAGCGAAAAGTATTTTGCAAAAATTTGCTCCAAGTTTATCCGAAGAAACACCAACATTTGCCAAGGTAGTTAGTTTGTTAAGCGTTAATGTGTATTATGTTATTTAGGATTAGTTAATTAATTTTATCTGAAAATATTCCTATTATTCAGGTTTTTTTGCACTTGGTTAAACAAGTACTGAGCAAACGAATACTAAAACCATACGATTTAGTTGACCTTCTCACGCTTCCTGATATTGTCGAGACCGAACATTTCGTGCAAGCTATTCAAATAGTAGAACATGATATCAAGGTAATTAATTTCTTTATCATCTCGATGACGAAATTGTTAAATTTCATTAATTATATTTTTGGTTTTTCGTCTAGTCTCGATTCTCTGTAGATTCGACATATAAACTCGTGATAGGAACTATATGGCGTAGAATCTATTTACACGATGGGTAAGACTCCTCAATTTCTTATATGAGATACTTTCATAATAATTAATGCTAAATTCTTTATGCTAAATTAGTAAGCACTGGAAAACCTTAACAAATACCAACAGTCTATCGGACTATGAAATTATGGAGCAACTTAGACAGACAGCCACATATAAAACTATAGAAAGTTTGATTCATTTTAACGATGATGTTGGTAAGTGTGCAAGATCGATCTTGTTTCTATTATCATTGTTAATGAACATTTTGCTGACACCAATTAATTATTCCCACCTTGATAAAGATTGGCATGACTACTTTTGTCCGCTCAGAGATGCAATGTTTCCTTGTTCTACCCCAAATCTATCTAAACGTTTCCCGGATGCAGATGAAGAATTTTTGAGTTCTTTACTCATTGATTATGATCATGAAAATAAGAGTTTACAAGATTATTTAGAGACGACACGAATCGACAACAATGTTAGTGAACTATTACGATTACTTGAAAGTAATACGGAGGCAGTGATAGACACACAAATGAAGATTATCGATCAATAAAAAAAATAGATTCATTGAATTCCTTGCTTTCTTTTTACCTAGAATTATTGTTACGTTGTCCACCAAGATTAATTTTAAATGTTTTGACATGTAACGCGAGTTCGCGTTTTTTAAAATGTGATCGACGTCAATGCAAATCTATATAAAAAGAACGCGTATACTACCCGATAATTCTTTATTCATTTCTAATTCAATTCACAATAATAATATTGTTTAACGAAAGAAAATGGAAGCAATTAGGAGAAGCAAACGAATTAAAGTAAAACAAGAACAACAGAAAACCGAAAAAGCGACCACAAAAAAGTCTTCGACAAAGCAGAAGAAACCAAAGAAATCTACAAAGAATGAATCAACAAAAGTAGCGAAAGCTTCCAGTCGTAAAGCTTTGAAAGAAATTACTAATCAGTTATCAGAAAAGGAAGAGGAGGAAGAAGAGAAACTTGATGTCTGGTCTGCCGAGCAAAAACAAAGATTATTTGATGCTCTCTCTGCGAAACCAGTTCCCGTGAAGGTTGTTTCGAAGCCGTTGGATGAAGTTTTGGAGGGTTTACGCTCGCAAAATGCCGTAACTCATCCAATTTTTTTCAAGGAAAGATCAGAAAAAAATTCTGACACAATACCAACAATTGACATCATCGGAGATCCTTTGCCTCAAAATACCGAACAAAAAAATATAAATTTGCAGTTAGAACCTTCTGCTAAAGAAGAATCTTTGTCTAATAAGGACAAATACACGGATTTTAAGCCGTTGAAATTGAAAACTCGACAAAAATCGCGATTATTGAAGAATCTCAATACAGAAAAACAGGCTGCTTCTGCATTAGAAGAAACTAACACGATTATCAATCAAGAAAAAAATAATCCATCACCTTCACCCAAGTCAGCCAAATCACTTTCAGGTTCAAAACCAAGACACCAATTAGTGACAATTCAAAAACCTAATGGGCAAACTATTCATAGTGGTAGTTCTCGAAACTTCTCCAATTCACAGTTGCAAGATCCAAAGCTCCTCTTCAGCGATTGGACCATCAAAGAAAGCATTATAATTACCTCTAGTAAACCTTTTCCGATGGGTAACCTTTTCCAAAGTGACGACGAGATCTTTCTTGACGAGATGGAAAAATCAAATGATAATATTCCAGCAGAATCAGAATCATCATTGGAGAAGCACGAATCTCGACGTCTGAAATTCAGGAAGTCGTTGAAACATTGGATTTATCCTCCAAGTCAATTCGAAGATGGACAAATTAAAGCATTGGAAAGTCTATTCTGCAAGCCAAATTTCCCTTATCTTAAACCAAACACTGTCAATTATACGGCTGAAATGAAACTCTTAAAATATTACAGAGAGATGGAAAAAAATTGGAAAAAGACATTTATCTTGTTATATCGTAGTTTTAATAACGGAGAGATTCCTTATTTCTACTACAATAATTCCTCTTTTACTGCTCTCTTCCTTTCACCGGAATGTTGTTGCTCAACAGAAGATCAAAAACAATTCGAGGGAATATTGAATTCATCTAGTAAAGCACTTCGAGATGAACTCACTTCCAAAAGTACATTTAATTTCTTCTTCTGTGTCTGAATCTAAATATATATATATACACACTAAAGATAGTAAACTGTTGACGTGCAGGTATTTCCTTTAAGATGCCTTTATATAATGAAGAATATGATGAATATTTTGATCAGGTTGGAACTCTTGATGAAAATGACCAAGACCATAAAACGGAGAGAAAGCGCAAGAGAAGGTAACGAGTTTTATTCTCCTATGATCCATAACATGCGAATACACTTAGCGTATATTGTATGTAATTATCTTTTAAAGAGATGTAGGTGGTGAACACGAGTCGCTACTCATTATCGATGGAATCAAATCGGTACATGCTCTCTTTAAATACTTGTTGGAATGGAAAGAGCCTGCATATTACAATCGAGCCAAAGGATTCCCGACACTCCTCGCATCGCACGCTTTTCGGCATGCCGATGAGAAAGAAGCAACAGTTTATTATCTAATTCTTTTTAACTTAATACTTTTTCATTTTAAGAAGAATAATACATATCTTAATTTATTATCTAGGCTGTGAATAAAGGAGCCGTTAGCTACAACAATTCAGAAAAGTACACAGTTGAATTGAAAGGTTTGCTATTACCGAGTCAACAAACGTATCTACGCCAAGTGATGACCGATATTCACGGACTAGATATTGATTGGCACTCAAAGTCACTTTCTATCAGTCAAAATTTGGAAAAATTGGAAAGAAAATTCCTTACGTTTTCTTGAATGGTTTTATTTAAAGCTTGATTTTTTATGAAGTTATTTGTTAATAGGATACAGGAATAAAGTATATAAAATATTATTTGAGACTACGTCAGGGTTTGATTTAGCGACTATGCGATTTGGAATTAAAATCTTGATTTAACGATGGCTTTACTCAAAACATATGAATATCATTAAATCTCCCATGAATGGGAATAAAGATCCTGATATATCGTTAAATTGAGCCCTGACTATTTATTTAAATTAAGCACGTAATTTTTTTTGATGTTGATTGATATTCAATTTAATATATTTGATGAATCTTTTTTATAATTACAAATTACACAATAAATGTCAAAAAAATTTACACATAATACTGATTAGCCTCTAAATTTTTCGCGATTTCCGGTTCCCATTTATCACCATTCGCTAGCAACTTCTCCTTATTATACAAAAGTTCTTCGCGCGTTTCTGTAGCATATTCAAAGTTTGGTCCTTCGACAATAGCATCAACTGGGCATGCCTCCTATTAATAATTTATTATTTAAATAATCCGATTAAAGATAGAATGCAAGCAATAATCAAGAAAAGTTAAACAATACCTGACAGAATCCACAATATCTGAATTAAAAGAAAAGAATTAATAATCTTCGATTAAATCAAAATGCGAAAAATGATTTATTTATTTCGCAGTAACACGTACATGCACTTTGTCATATCAATATCATAACGAGTGGTGCGACGACTGCCATCTTCTCTCGTTTCAGCTTCAATAGTAATTGCTTGTGCGGGACAAACAACCTCGCAAAGTTTACAAGCAATACATCTAATAAAATAAAATAAAATAAAATAATTTTATATATAGCTCGTGATCAAGAAATATATAACAATAATCTACCTTTCCTCGCCTACGAGATAATAAAATATTCAATAAAGCAGATCAATAAATAAATCAATCAAATTTAAACCAGGCCAATAAATTAAGTACCTGTTGGATACCTCCTTAAAGCATGCTCTCCCCGAAATCTAGGGCTCAAAGCACCTTTCTCATATGGATAATATATGGTATACGGGGGACGAAAGAAATTCTCCAACACGACCCACATACCCCGAAAAATTTCCGTCAGGAAGAAAATCTGTGCAGTATTCTCTATTAATGACGGTTCTTTGAATACATATTCTTCAGAGGCTTTTTTGGATGGTGGTGGTGACTTTTGTTGTTGTGAAGGTTGTGGTTGTGCAGATACGTACTTTAGGTTCGAAGTATTTGAGAATCGAGCAAATTGGGAGCCTAGAGGGGCAATTTTCGAGAATTTTGGGACTGCACCATGTTTGACGAAATTAATGCATTTTGGATTAAAATTTACCGCAAAGTCTATTAAAAATTCTGCTTACGATTTGTTGCTCGAGTTTTATACAAGGAACGGTGTACCAAAGGTCTCAATTTGTACATTTCGCAAAATTCGATAGTGTCAGGAAGAAATCGTATTTAAATTTGTTATTGACTTTACATGTGACTCATTTGTAATACAGAGAAAACTTTGACTAATTTAATTTAAGATGATGTGTTGTTGACATATTGTTGGTAGATTTTTTTAAAATCGGAATTTGCAATTTCCCAACGATAGGGCGACGTAAAATATAATATAATAAAATGGTAGCGTTACATTTTCTTTTTTCAACTTCTACGTGCGTTAATGAATAAATTCTTTTGACCACACTAACATTAATTATTTTAGTCGACCTTATATGATCAACATGCTCTTGAAACACAACATGAGGATATGATTGTAAGTCTCGTGTTCTTTTCATGTATTTCGATTTTTATCAAGTTAATTTTCAATAAAATCAAAGACAATTCAAAACAGTAATAATTGATTTCAATATTAAAGCATGATGCACAACTTGATTACTATGGCAAGAAATTGGCAACTTGCTCTTCCGACCGTTCTATTAAAATATTCGAAATTGACGGAGAAAATCGACGACTAGTTGAAACATTAAAAGGGTATTCATTAAAAAGCCAGCTAATGATTAAGTCATCATCATCATCATCATCATCATTGTATATTTGATTATGTAGTCACGAAGGTCCCGTATGGCAAATTGCTTGGGCACATCCAAAATTCGGAAATATACTCGCTTCATCTTCATATGACTCCAAAGTAATTATTTGGAAAGAACAAAACGGAAATTGGTCAAAGATTAAGGAGCATTCGATGCATACAGCATCTGGTAAATTGTTGTTTTGACGCCACATTTAATATCGATCAATGATCTATATAATAAATTTTTCTAAACTCGAAGTAAATTCGGTTGCATGGGCACCTCATGACTTTGGTCCTATCCTTGCGTGTGCCTCTTCTGATGGAAAGGTCTCTGTGCTCACATTCAAAGGTAATTGGTTTTGAATGATTGAAATTTTATAGGATAAACAATACTAAACTCGTTTTTCTTTAATTAAATAGATGATGGCACATGGGATGCTCGTATATTTGAGGCTCATGGTATAGGTGCAAATTCCGTTAGTTGGGCACCCGCTACAGTACCCGGATCACTTGTCCAGGTAACTGGCGGTGCGCCAAATTTGAAACAGTCTAAAAGATTTGCATCAGGCGGATGTGACAATTTAGTCAAAGTTTGGGCTTACAGGTTACAAATTTAATTTCTCATTGTTATCTTTTTTACAATAAAAAATAACAATCATAATATATGTCTAAAAATAAAAGAGAGGAATCTGATTCGTGGACAGAAGAAGATAGCCTCGAAGGTCATTCCGATTGGGTACGTGATGTGGCTTGGGCTCCAAACATCGGTTTACCAAAAAGCTACCTTGCCAGTTGCTCACAGGTAAAAAGTTGTTTTTTATTTGATTATTCTTTTTAAACATATCACTGTTTTACGATGCCACGATATCTACAAAAATAAAACAGGACAAAACAGTACTTATTTGGACTCAGGATAATTCAAAATCAGATTGGAACAAGAAATCTCTTCAACCAGAACGTTTTCCTGATGTCGTCTGGCGAGTCAGCTGGTCATTGTCGGGAAATATATTAGCGGTGTCCTGTGGTGATAATAAAGTCTCGTTATGGAAGGAAAATCTACGTGATGATTGGGAAATAGTCAGCGAATTAACGGATCAATGAATAAATTAATAAATTGAGAGAATTACAAACAATTTAATGATGAAAACAAATATAAAATTATTTAAAGTAGAAAAATAGAGTGTATAAAGATTTTTGAGGCTAAATTAACACATTTCTGGAATTATCTTATGTTTATTTTGGCCTGATTTATATACTTTTCTTAATATTTTCCCTTCCAACTCCGGAAATGCCAATTATACTATTATTGTTGTATTACTATTATTACTATTATATTATCTATAGTTAACCAAAGAAATGTCCATACATTAGATATTTTGAAAGTTATCGATATATATATGCAAGAGGTCTATTAACGTTAAGAAGAAATATTTCCTTCTTCAGTTTAATCAATTGCGCGTGAATTTCCCGTAGATATGTAGAATAAACACAGAACCGATGAATGCAAGCGATAAAACAACGACCACGACAGGATCTCTATTTGTGTTGTAAATCACACAGACATGGAATTAGTATGCGTTTTAAGAGAAAATCGTAAATAAGATTTATGAAACTTACACTTTAAGACCAGGTGCGTCGTCAGTGTACATTTTCAGCATGTTTGATGAGCCGCCTCCGGCGCGCGATACTGGTCTTGAACTATTACTAGAACCACCACCAGTTGTACGTTTCCTAATAAAAACAAGGAGTAAGTACCTTTTAAAAAGACGCATAAATGGGCAATCTTTAGCTCGGTGAAAAGACGATTATTTTACCTGACTACTCCTCTTGGAGCTCCAGCAGGTGCATCAGCCTAATTACGATAAAATTTATCAAAGTTAAAGATATGTGATGATGCAACTTCTACCACTTGAAATCGATAAAGGTAGGGATACTAACCATTTTTTCCTGAAACTAAAGAAATAAAAATGGCAGAGGATTGAGAGTAAAAAGATGTATATTCAACAAGTAAAGGGAAAGAGACGATTGATTGAACTGAGAAATGAAGGCTTTTTGGTTTGTGCTAGAAAAGAATTTAGGAATATTTATAGTAAACGATAACCCAATGTGAATCAACGAAATTTATTAGACACGGGTCTACTCGTGATTGGTAAAAATTTCTCGCGTCGTGTGTATTATTGGATCATGTGAATTACTTTAATAAATATATTTATTTCAATCATGTTTTTCGGATAATATTAACCATAACCTTACTACTACTCAAAATTATTAGTCCTATTAAAAAGCAATCCAATAACTTTTCGATATAATAATCCAAATATTTCTCATGAACCCCTATCATCAAATTGAATTCGTCCTTTATGCCAACCTTTAGGTGTTGGACTATTAGGTGGGCGTTGGTCGGTAGATGATGATTTAAAGGATACGGGCATACCACGAGTCCATGGACTGGGTGATGAAGGTTGGGATGGAGGTCTCTGATTTAATTGGGATGACATAAATTTGACAGGACTACCTGAAGTCCAAACACCCCGTGCGGTAACTGGATTTGAAGGTGTAGGCATTTCTGATGCAGGAGGTGCAGATGGCTGTGGTTGCTGTTGATTTGAAATACTCATGGAGGAGAACGAATTCGCAAGATGCCTATACATAATGGATTTGTGAGAAAAGTGCCGTAATAATGAGATTCTAAAAACGAAATCTTAAAACTGACTCTAGATGATTGTCTGCATAATGTTGTCGAGTCTCTACGAATTTTTGACAAGCATTCTTCCATTCAGTGAGAGGAATTTCAAAGGTTCGATAAAACTATTTTCGATGCAATAAAAAAATTCGTTAAATTCTATTCAATATAAGTAACACGCACTCTCTTCTCTCTATTATTATATACCTGTTCACCTTCTCTCAGATTTTTAAGTAGTTCTTTATATTTATCGTATCCAGCTTCCAGATTTTGCAAGGCCTTAACACGTCCCGTGTTAGCATCTGAACGTTGCCGTGATTCCAGCAAAAGTTGATTTAATTCCTAAAAGAATATCCCGCTTAAATAAAAAGCATATAAATTAGCAGGGAATAAATTTGAAATCAACTTACTATAATCGCATTAATCAACTTTTCTTGGCTCTCAGTCTCTTGTGTTACCATTTGCAGGAAAGGGTCATATCTCGCTAAACGCTGTGTGAAAAAGTCTTCGAAATGTGCAGACTCGATCTTGACTCCGATGCCTTTTGAGGTTATTTTAGCAGCTTCCTTCCGAAGATCAGGTCCTTTATTTGAAAAGTTAGCTTTATAATTGCAACAATTCCATCATTATATTGATTATACTTGCCAATATCGTCCGAATGTCCAAACTTTTGAGCTTCTTGAATTCGTTCTTTTCGAACATTCATCAACCGCAAGGCTTCATTGTATAAATTCCGAAGTTCGCTTGCACTGGGATCTTCAGCTTGTCCCTGACTTGAAGGAACTGCACGGACTAATTCTTGCTATTTTTTTTTTATTTTAGAATTATTAATAAAAAAAAATTTTATCTGGAAAAAATAGTTGCTTTCTACCAACATGACTTGTCCCAAGTAAATCTATTATGGTTGACCAATCGTCCAATTTCTTTTTTATAGCACTATCCCCATTTCGAGCAAGATTCAATGCATCGCGATGTTTGACCCCTTGTGAAACAAGTTCCTGGTTTACTGATTCGGAAGGAGGGAGTTTCCATTGTTCTGGGTATAATTCCCGTTTTTCTTCATCATCAGCCATCTCTTGATCTAATAACGCAAAGGCCTAATAGATAAAGTACTACATGTAATAAATAATGATTAAGAAATCTTTTATTCAAGAGATAAAGAACACAATCTTGCCTCTTCTAGGATTGCGGTATCTTTGCTTTCTAGCTCTTGTACGTTATAAAGTCTTTCCTTCAAAAATTCAAGTCCGCCAGAACTCCTAACTTCATTGGACTTTTGAATTAAGGATGATGGCAATCCAACCGGTTGTTCTAGTATTTCTAGTGATCCCGGCAACTTCAAAGATTGCAGCATACTAAAAACGATACCAATCAAATTAATACATTCTGTTCGTCAGAATATACAGAAGGCGCAGAATAAAATTCGAATTTCTGATAAAATGGCGAACCTTTTACAAATGCTTGTCAGCTCGTGTAGCTTGCCAACGATTTCGTCCCGCACTAAAGTATCTTTGCGATCCGAGTATACACTAATTGCTTGATGGACCGCGAAAGGAACGAGTTTTACAAACAATGGTTCACCCAATATTGATCTTTCATTCATCATGGAAATTGGATCTTTGATTTCGGGCGGCAAAGTCGCGCTGACCATCTTAGCACGCCCAATTGGAGGTAATGATGAAGCTGAAGGAATAGAATGTAAATAGATGATGTCATTGTCTTTTTCAGCTCGAATCAAATTGTCATTTATTGGTTTCTCGAGTGACTATTTGGACAAAAAAGAAATTATATTTAAGTCGGAATCGATTCGAACATCAAAAAGCGTGGTAAATCAAATATTAACCTTCAAGTCATTTATCACGGAATCTCTTAGATACTTTTGCTGGATTAATGCGCGTTTTATCAATCCTTCGGCGACTTTTAATCTCGCTATTTCGTCTCCATATTTATTTTGACTAATATTTTCTGAGGATTTGCGGAATTCTGATCCTGCAAAAAAATGCCAGGATTTAACTTGGAGATGCGTGATTAATTCCTATAATAAGCAAATGTTTTGAATTAACAAATAACCAAAATTAAATTAAATTCAGAATTCTTAGTACCAGTCCCATCAGCTTTCCAATCTCCGGATCAGTGGTACTTAATTCATGAGCTGCTTCATAAAAGTCCGCAACCTGACCTGCCAATTTCGCGATAGTTCCATCTTTTAATTTGTCTTGTATGTTAAGAAATTTATTTAGAAATGATATAGCTTTAAAAATATCAAAAAATCACGCAAGTCTCTGAAAACTACCATTCACAGCTTTTTGCCAAAAACATTCCTGAGCTTGTGCCAACATTAAATTCACCAGACAATTGAGCACGGGCGTTGTCATATCTAAAGGGGGCGGTGACCTCATTTCTGGCACAACTACATCATTTAAGTAGCTAAAACATCCAGCGGCACACTGAAAATGCTGACTGGCCTTTTTTACCCCGGCTGCGGAGAATCTATTTTCAGAGACGCCAAGTTGACTATACATGGCGGCAATATTAAACAGTACACAGGCTTTTTCGTAACAAAAATTCCTGTGTGCGACTAAGAAACATAAAGATAAATTTGTCGTCGATAGAAAATATCTCTTAATGAATGGCATACGATGATGATGATCCAAAACATACTGAGTTTTTTGTCTTCAGAAAATGCCAGGGACCAAGGAAATTCAATGCCTACCTAAAACATTAGACAGATTCAAATTAGATCAAGATAATTTCAACAGGAAAATACGCCAATTTTCTGGCCTACGTCTATTGGAAATTTGGAGCCAATGAACACTAATTGACCGTAATATCTAATTTCCAACGAATAAATAGCATTTTTGCATTATTATGTGTGAAATCTAAAGTCAAAAGTCAACGATATTAAATATCAAAAATTTACTTGAGGAGTCGGTTTAATGCATTGTAATGCACTTCCAAATTCAGACAATCACTTCTCAATTCATCGAGGACGCGGAAATCATCAGTGTACGCGTCTGGGTGTTCTGCATAAGAAAACTGTATATAATCACGGAGTGTACGCGTTAAGCCAATGCGTTCTGTGCGCTTAAAATCGATGAAAACAATGTTAGGTAAGCCCATAGTCTGTTATTTGAAAGCTCAAAATCGAGTCCAAACAACTAACTACTCAATTTATCAAATGGCGATCATAAATAATATGGTGTTTAACACGGAGAAGTTTGTACAACACGAGTCACGGGTAGTAATACGATTATTTATTTGACGTTAAGTGAAAAAGGACCATACTCCCACACTCCCTACCTTCCATATATGGGTGAGGCTAATGTGGAGTAATAACAAGCCACAATTAATGCCACCACAATTAAATTAACCAATCAAAAATTGAGAAAATGACTCCAATTATCCGCGTTCTTCTTATGACAATTCTTTATTTTTTTTTGATGACAATTACAATTGGAATTGCTTACATTCCTTCCAAAGAATCACTCAAACACCTCAACCAAAACCATAAAGTAAAAGAATATTTACTACCAATGACACTTGAGGAACCCACTAACCCCAATACGCTATTACTACTTCCCCCCTTCCCAAAAAAAATCATAGCGAACACCCGGAGAAAGCAATCCACCTCACTAAATATATGATCGAGCGCATGGAATCTGCAAAAGCAATTATAATAGTCCGTTACTATGGGAAGGTCGGAGTATTAACCAGCGTTACCCACTTCCACCACGCAATTCACACAACCAATAGAAGGGAACACCCAACTCCACGCAGCTCACACAACCAATAGAAGGAAACACCCAACTCACCACAAAAGTCAGAACCTGGAGAAAGTTAAAGATATTTGTAATGAACGACCGATAGCCTCGACGTGAAAGAAAAATTGGAAATGTACCATGACCTAAAGAAATTTGTGATAAAACAGATGCAAAAATTTGAAAATGGTTACTATAGTCATGGAAACTTACACCTAACGGCCAATGAAAGCTCTCAATCCCCATAGAGAACATATTCGGTTGGCTGTGCGAAACTACGAAATTACTAACGCGAAATGTCAACGAAAAAATCATTTTTATATAATTTTATTGATTATTGTTATTGCTATCGTTATACATATTAAAAATCAAACTAATTAAACTCATTGATCAATCATGATATTACTATAACGTTAAATGTAATGTATTTAGAGCGCGTTAGATTTTCTTATAAAATAAATAAAGAAATGTATTAAAAATTACTTTACCTTCTATATTATCGAATAAGATGTATACCGGTTCATTTTTTTTTCAGGAGAAGGCGGAAGAGCTTCGCATTGAGGTGAACTTCGTTTGCGTTCTCTAGGCATTTCTCTTGTCACTGGTTTATACGATGATATGATTTCACTAATTTGCCGCATTGATTCTGTTTGAGAAAGATCGTGAAATAATTGTAAAAGGTTATTAATGTTTTTTCTATCATCATCTTTCGTGAGCTCGGATAAATTGCCTGCCAGTTGTTCTAAATTTTTCAGAATGTTCCGCCCATCATTAATAAAACCCGTAATGGACATCCTGGTAGCAATATATTCATGCTGCCAAATTGAAAGATGGTTGATATCGGCAAAGGAGGAAAGATACAAGTCTTGGGTAGGATTATTAACGTATCGTGATTCTGCTTTGTCAGATTCACAAATTTCTTTGCCATAAACTTTTACTAATTCGACATGATTTATTTTTTTGAGATAATATTGTTGCAGATCTGAATCTTCATCAAACTCGGTCTCAATACTGCTGTCCCCATCACACGAACCTTCCGAACCCTCTTCATCAAAGATAACATGATCAATATCATGTACCGTGACAATTTCTTCGAAAGTTGGTAATTTCACGTCCGGTAGCTTAAACTTTTCTTTTCGTTCCGGATCATTTATGAATATCAATGCTGCTCTTATATGTTTGCAGGCTCCTCCTCGAGATAAAAAATCAAGGCATTGACATGACGTGGAAGCAGGTGGCATTAAT
>CAJVPL010000202.1:0-35953 GCA_910591945.1 Ambispora gerdemannii
TTTAAATTTTAGATTGAAAATTTTGAAAATTGAAACAAGATCACGTGATTGGTCGGTTTTAGCTTGTATGCACTGTACATCTTATTCTCCTAATTCGTCAATGAAGTGTGAGAATTTTTCGTCTAAACCATTTCCGTCAGTGATTCGTATTAATAGTGATTTTGACACAATCATTTAAGTCGTAAAACAGTGCCATTGTCTGAAATATTCAAAAATGACGAACTTTCCATGATTTTATATAGATAATAAATCGGATGGTAGACAATGGCTAAATAATAAAAAGGGGTCGTTGCAGAATTATTTTAATCTCCTTTCTTCCTCGACTGTGAATGCTATTTGGCGTCAATCATGCATACACACGTAGTTCTTGGTGTGCGCCAAAATTCTTTGCAACACGCCAGTTGTTAGACTATAGGGGTGGCACAATTCATCTTTTTGCTCGTGAAAATACATAATCATTCATTCTTCACCTCTCTTCATTATTCATTATTTCGATGCGAGATACCTAATATATGTGTATATATATATATATATATATATATATATTTATATATATATATTTATATACTAATAAATAAAAGCATGTGCCTGAATTTACAGCATATAATATAATGATAATGAAGTTGATATGGTGCTGCTGTTACTCTACTCTTGAAACTAAGAGATTGTTTGGTTTCTCGAAGTTGTAGTGGTGTAGTCGTATCTTTTTTCCTTTCCATTCACTCAACTCCCATCTTCTTAAATATTGAATTAATTCCATTAATTCTTGCCAGTCGAGAAAAAAACTTGAACTTCTTGTTCGCTTTGCGAAACCAATAAAGAAATGGAAAGGAAAACATTTAAAAAAATATTTATACTTTTATTATTATGGATATTTTTTCCCGTGGTGTCAGTGGTTGCGTGTAAGAATAAATTAACAATTGAATGAAATTGATATTTGATAATTAATAATTAATAATTAATAACACATATCTTCTTTTAACATAGTTATCTCTTATGCTGTCACCTGGATCTTTTATTTATTCTATGGTATGTTCATTTGTTATAATTAATATTTGAATTTGATTCTATAAACTAATACATCTTTGTAACTAAAAAAACTTTAGCACAAACTGACGCACCTGCAGACCAACCACTCGTTCCGCTTAGTCCGTGGCGAGTGTTTAAGGTCACCCTTTATTTATTAACTTATCTGTACGAAAACCTGACGGGTCCTTTTATTCCGTCCATAGTTCAATATTGTTGGCATAAACTTTCATCAAACAGAAAAAGAACTTCAGTGAGGTATATTAAAATGAATTTTATGTTATGTTATTTATTTTAATTTATTAAATTAAAAAAAAAAAATTAAAAAACACGACAAAAAAAAACAGGAAAAATCTACGATATGGTTTGCGGCCTCGAAATCGTCTCGACGTTTACTTGCCCGATCATGTGAGCACAACAGTGATCAAGAATAGTAAAAGATTTACAGAAGGAATATTGCATCCAAACTTGCCAATTCCTAATGCTCATCAGTCGGAATCTCCTGTAATAATTCTCATATGTACTTCGTGGAATTCTGGTAATGTACATTAATGCAATAATGAATGAATGAATGCATCATGTGTTTTGTTAATCTGTGTTTATCACACTAAAAATATTAGGAAATAAATCAACATGTATGCCAGTGGCTCATAATCTTCAAAGTCAAGGTTACGTCGTCGTTGTACCAAATATCACGTTATATCCACAGGTAACGAGTTTCATTCAACCCACAAGACTATAGAACCAGTAATAGCGTTCAGAGACTGACATTTTTATTATTCTAGGGAAAAATTGCAGAGATAGTTTTTGATGTTCAACAAGTAATTCATTGGACCCATTCACATATACGGTAATTTATTATAAAGTATTTGACTTTCATCTTCGCCTTTATTATTTTTATCATTGTTGTAAACGTTTTTACATAATCTAATTTCTTGATACATATGATTAAATCCAGGCAATTTCGAGGAGATCCTTCACAAATATACTTGATGGGTCATTCGGCTGGGGCTCTCTTGGCTGCATTAACAGTTATTCATGATGCATGTGCTACTTTGGGTGTTATGCCACTTAATACTACTCACGTGAATATTCCTGTTTGGGATAATGTTTCACGACGGACATCTCTTCCAAGAGTTCAAGGATTAATTTTGTGTGGTTCAATATTTTTTTTCATGCTTTTTTGCAAATGAATTCTATTTATTGATACATTGGTAATTCATAGATTTTCTGGCACATATGATATTACTTATTATTATGCTTATTTACATCATAAAGGTATATAAATTATCATTAAACTAAGTATTTGGTATATTTTCATTAATCATTTTTTTTATTATTTCTAGGACTTGAACAAGTTCACGCTGTTCCGAGAGTTATGGGTAATTGAATTTATCATTTAAATACTATTAGATTTTTTTTTGATAAGTCCATTAAATAAATATTGTCAACGTCTTCTTATATCTAGGTAATACACCCGAAACATTTCTACAATGTTCTCCGACCTTCTTGTTGAATCACGCTTTAAACCATATCAAAGATAAAGACCGATTGAAAATGACTTTACCTCGTAAAGTTTTATTGATACATGGTGCAAAGGTAGAAAGAACACGTTTTCTTCCAATTCACTATTCCAATCCAATTTCAATTAAGTCTTAATTTATCATAATCTACCGCTACATCAAATGATTGCTAATTAATATTTATTTATTAAAAATTAAATCGAAAGCAGGATTCATTCAATCCACCAACTTCAACGCGTAATTTCTACGATCTTCTAGTTGCAGCCGGCATTCCATCTGTACAATTAAAAATCTACGAGAATCAGAATCATATTAGTCCACGAATTGATTTAATTGTACCAACGAAAAGATTGTGTGTATTATTACTAGAAGACATTAAAGACTGTTGTTTGGGACAAGCTGGAATTGTAATGATGGGCGGAAAATTACGTGAAAAGAAAGAAGAAAGTGATCATGAAGAATACGTGATGGACAATGAAGAGGGAGAACGAGTTACTATTCGTAATGGTGGTGATATGCCTCATCCTGTTTTAGTGACTGCATGAAAATTTATCTTATTAAAAAGAATTTCTATTACCAGAGGGAAGGAAAAGTGGTGTTCTTTTATTTAGTGTTCATTAGTCTTGAAGATTCTTAGGAATAATTCCATAACCAATAAATTCCCGCCTGATCATGCTTATGAAAAGCATTTTTGTTCTTACTCTTTATTCACGCATTCAGCAGCAGAGCAACATTCTTTATAACACGTATATAACCACAACTTGCTTCTTTAATTCATACAGTAAACTCGAACTTTATATTGATTTTTTATAGACAATAATTAGGTTCGCAATACGCATGTCAGAATACACTTATAACAATATTACAGGTTGGAAACAACTTTATAATATTGATATTTATGAAATGTTTTGGTATTTATTCATTGTAGTGATTTTTTAGGGGTTTCTAGTCTATAGAGTCATGCTTTTTTTCATGTCTTGAAAAACAAACCATGTTATTGAATTCTTGAGCATGTTTTGCAATACTATTACTTGTATTTTTAAGTATTAATATTGTTACCAGCAAGAATACTATCTTTTAAACTGTCAGGTTTAACAAGCAAAAAAAAGTTTAACAAAAAATAATTTTTTTTATTGAATTGTATCACTATATGTGCTTCTTGATCTATGAATTCTATTGAAATTATATTATACTTTTTGATATAGTATTGTTATCATTTTATCTTTAATCACCTTTTCAATACACATTTATTATCAAAAATACAGTAATATTCTTTTATTATTTTTTATTTTATTTTCTAATTTTCTTTTATTATTATCCAATAACAATAACTCATATTTTTATCCAATCAATTTTTATTTATATTGTATTATTTTTATCTAAATTTTATTATTATTTATTTAACCAATTAATTTATATTTTAAATCTTATTGATATTTATTTTTATCTCTTGTTACTGTTCTCGTTAATTCAAAAATTGTTGAAATTAATAAATTAACAAAGTAACATAACAGTGAAAGAACAAAGACTAAATGAATTACAATTAATAGAGCTCACTAAAGATTCTAAAGGTCTCCTGTGATATCTTGTACACAAACTAACTAAATATTATTAATAAAGAATAAAAATAAACAGAAAAATAAAATAAAAATTCAAAAAGAAGTAAAAAAATTAACAAATAATTTTAAAATAAATAACAGGACTTATTAAAGATGCCTAACGAAATAAAATAACAATTGGATTTATTGAGACTGCCAATTATGAAATAAAAATAAAAATAATAAAAATAACCAAATAAAACTTATTGAGATATTTAATAATAATAAACTAAAATAATAATGTCAATGACTTATTTAGAGTGGAGAAGCATTCACTATTTGTAATTTCAAGATTTGAAGATAATTCATGAAAATAATAGTGTATTTACAAGTAAAATATTACTAGTAAGAACTTTGTTATTTATTAGATAAAAGGATTAGAGCATGAGAGTTTCTAGTGACAAGAGACTCTTCTTTTATACATTTTTAATCTTTTATACAATTACAAAACTAATGACTATTATAAACTATACCATGATTTATATATAATACTAACAATACAAAAGAAGTATAAATATCAAAAAATAAATGAGAAATTACACAAATTCATTAACAAGAAAATACAAAAGAAAATTAGTTATAATTCTAGTAATTTAAGATAAGAAAAAGCAAGAGTTTGAGTAAAAAGAAGTGTTGTATAGAAAGAAAATAATAGAACGAACATGATAATAGATAATTATAACAAAGAAATTAAAAGATAAAAAGAATAATTGTAACAAGAATGAAAAAGAAAATAAAATTAATATATAAATGATTGATTAAAAATAATGAAATAAAAAGATAAAAATAAACATGATAGGGGTATAGATGAGATAAACCAATAATAAAAATATATCAACATTCTTATTTCTGAAGAAAAAGAATTGGTAATTAGAATAATCAAACTAATTACCAGTAAAAATCCCAAAAAAAGAGTTTTATAGTGAAAAATACAAGAATAAACAATTTTAATATAACAGTAAAAGAAAATAAAACAAAAAGTATACAAAAATATGATTAATATTTAGATATTACAATCTAGATATCAAAAAGATAATGATATATACTAAATATAATCATGTAATAGGATACAATGTAAAAATAAAGGAGCAAATTAATTTGATCAATATTGAGTTACATGATATAACATTTAATATTCTTTGTAATACATTTTAATTTTTGTTGAGCAATAATTAAGTAATTATGAATTTTTTGTAAAAATGATAACAATAGTCACACTTGTTTATAATTACAGTCACATTTCTCTATGGTTATCTTATTTTGCTTTTCTATTTATATATAAACATAGTAAAATAATCTCTTTATAATCATATTCCTTTTATAGTTATCAAATTTTGCTTTTCTAAAAGTGATAACTATAGAGAAATTTGACTATAATAATATATTATTTTAACTATTTTATAAATTAAATGCTTGAAGTAAGTATAAACAATGTATCAAATAATAATATTATATTTTATCATTTTATCAAAAAATGTACAGAATATGAAGTAAAATTTAATCAATCAAATTAACAAATCTGATATCTTTATTAAATTATTAACTTAATCACTCAGAATACTTTAAAAAATTTTAAGATAAAAGAACTGAACAATAAAAATAAATTGCTAATAGATAATTAAAATATTACTTCTCTAGAAATAGTTAAAAAAGTAAAAGAATATATTTAAAATTTTTAGTGATATTTTTATTTTAATAAATTTAAAAATTATAGTTATAGAAACTTATTGTGAGAATTCATACTTCTTCACAATATTATAAATAATTTGCTCATCAGTATGATGTTCTTAAAATAAAAATACTTGAATTGATTTCAGATATTAAAACTTGTTGGAATTCAATTTTTATCATAATACAAAGAGCTTTCCAGCTTTGTGAAATAAAATCTAGTTTTTTGTATTTAAAATTATTATGGAAAAAATTTTTTATTTATATTATCTCTTTCAGCCTTTTGATAATATAACAGCAGTTAATAAGAATCTGACTAGATAGATACTTTCAAGTACCAAGTAAAGCTAAATTGAGCAAATCAAGATTTTGATAAAGATGAGTTATCAGTAGTATTTATATAAATTTTAATCTATTTATTAATTTTTTATTTTATTAATATTTTAATAAAGTCACAAGAGTTATAAGTATTGAAAAATATTTTATCATTAGAATAACAGTTCCAATTTACAATTATCTTTTTGATATTTTAGATAAATTTCTTCAGAATATTTCAAATTTTAATTTAAGAAGTATAATCATTTAGATAAAAGAAAAACTCAAAGAATATTATCTAATAGCAAATAGATTAGTATCTATTATCAAAACAAGTATGACTTATTTAAAATGTGATATATTTAACAGTTGAAAGGACAAATAGCTTTTTTTAAATAGTTTATAAATGAATAAGTTGGAAGAACATTCTAATTTTTCTATTAGTTTTAAATTCTTGATTAAAAATATCATATTATAATGAATACAGATTTGAAAACTAAATAGAAATATATAAGAATCAAATAACTAATTTGTGAAAGTTTTCTTATCTCCTTATCAGTCAAGCAATTAAAGTTCATGTAAATAAGATATGAAACAATCTTGTTTCTTATATTTTTAAAAGACATAAAATTATCAAGCAAGATAAACTTGATTTTTATCTCAAAGAGTCTTTAGTTGATCTGTATAAACTCATAACATCTTAATATAATAGAAGATAATTATTGTTATATTTTTATTTGACTTAATAATTCAATATTAATATTATATATAGATTTATAAAGTTAAATTGCTGAACTTAATCAAAATGATCCAAGATTATCTAATAGTTTTCAGTATGTATATTACTATTATTAATATATTATTTGCTTTTATACAATCAAATCTCTCTATACTCACATCTATTTATAGTTATATCTCTTTATAGTCACCCTATTTTACTTTTTTATTTATATATAAATATAGTAAAAAAATTTCTTTATAGTTACATTCTCTCTATAATCATCAAATCTTGCTTTTTTGAAAGTGATAACTATAAAGTAATTTAATTATATTTAAATTTTGTCAATAGTTATTAGTATTTCAATTGAATACATTTTTTTTGGTGGTTGAAATTTAATTTCTCATAGATATTACAGTTTAAACTCAAAATCAATCACAGTGTATATGTGTTTAAAAAGTTGATAAAAAATAAATAATAAAAATAAGGTAAAATAATATTATTATAAAATTTTAATCTTTAATGATATTCTTGTTTTTTTACTATTAAGCAATGTGATAGATATTTTAATTTGATAATTTTTCTTTATAAGATGATTTATAAAAGGGAGTTTACACATTTTGTTTTTCTTCTGAATTCATATTAATTTTCAATTTAAATAATAATACCTTTCAATAATATTGTCTTCTTATGATTAATATGTATAATAAAATATATAATAAATAAATATTATATTATTTTAGTTAATTATAAAAGTTTCAGATTGATCTGATCTGAAAAGTTTTGAATTAATTCTATCTGAAAAGTTTCAAATTGATCTGATTTGAAAAGTCTTAAATTGATTTGATCTAAAAAATTTTGAATTGATCTGATCTAAAAAGTTTTGAATTAATCTGATTCAAAACTTTTCAGATCAAATCAGATTTTGCATTAATCTAAACTGATTAAATCAGATTAGATATTTATCAGATTAAATTTAATTATAATTCAAACTGAAAATTTTAGTTCAAATCAAATTGTTTTCAAACTCGATCTGATCTGATCTGAATAAAGCTTTAATAATATGCAATAAATACTATTATTATTATTTAGTTAATTTTTATATATTAATAATAAAGACAATTAAGTAATAAACATTTAATTAAAGATATTTTATTTAAGTCATTAATTGAACTAATTATTACAACTTGCTTTTTTTATAATATAAAAAGTATTTCTTATATACATAATAATTTTAGTCTATATATTATAATATATTATAATAGATTATTAAATATTATAATATATTATTAAATATTATAAAATATTATTGAACATTATAATATATTACTGTATATTGTAATTAAAGTTCTATTCAGATCAGATCAGATTTAGATTAGGTTTAATTCAAAAATCATTAAATAATTTTTAGTTAATACTTTTTATTTTGCTAAGATACTTGTATTTGATGTCTAAGTAGAGTTGTTCAAAATATAATTGTGTATATATCCACAAATTTTCATTTAATTTTAATTAATATTGAATGGAAAATAATAATTTTTAGGCTGATCTAAATTATTTCAGATTGAATTTGATCCTGATCTAACCTGATCTGAAATATATATTTTAGATTGGATCACAGATTGAATCTAACCTGGTTGGAGCACTAATTACAATATGTTATTAAATATTATTACTTGTTCAAATCACATGAAAAAAGTTACATGATTTCAATTTTATTCAATAGAAATAAATAAATAATTTAAATAAATTTAAATTATTAAAAATATTAAATATAATAAAAGTGATTAATTATCAATAAAATAACTATGTTATAGAATATTTGGATTATAATAACAACTTTAGCTTTTGATCATTTTCAAACATCTTCAACTGATAGGAGATTAATTACAGGAGCACTTGTAAAAATAGCAGTATTTTCTAAATTGTCAAACATAGCTTTGATTTTGAATATAATTTTTTAAAGCAAGCATTAATAATATATCAAATCTTTATCCTTGAAAAAGCAAAATTGAATGATTATAAAGAGGTTGTAGTTATAAAAGAGAGTTTTTTTACTATGTTTATATATAAATGGAAAAGCAAAATAGAATAACTATAAAGAAAGTAACTATAAGTAGGTATGACTATAGAGAAGTTTGACTGTAATTGAAGAATTGGCTTTTTATAACAAAGAACCAATTACATTGAAACCAATTTGGATATCAGATGCAAATTTTTCCAACAAAGAGCAAATGCTTTTAATTTACAAGTAACTGTATCGATATCTGGTACGATTTCAACATCGACAAGACAGATCCGTTTTAATGACTCATTCGACATGAAAATAGTTCAGTGTATATATATATCATTGGTCGAAATTTGTCATACATCACGTTATCTTGACTATTCGAAAACGAATGTGCATGGCACGTGAAACAGACGCTTTCTACGAGAGATAGAACATTTGGAAACTGATATGTTGGAAGAGCAAATTCCGAATACTGTATGGGTGAAATCTTCATCCGAATGGTGAATGGACAGCTTTGGCGAGTAAATGCCGGATAGTATAGGTGAAATCATGGATATATATATATACCACTTTTCTCTTAGAGTGATCTAAAACTAAGACCAAACTCAATAATTGTCGCGGCTAATGCTTTGATCAGCCAATAGGATGCGCTAACTTCAGCATCAGCCGTTACAATATTTATCGACAAACTCAAAATTCGGAAAACTTAATGATCCGCAGCTTTTTATACAATCTTCAATGTTGCCATCACCAAAGGCAAGCTTAATGATGATTTCTAAATTAATTGTGACTTACAAAGAAATGGTATTGCAACTTGGTATAGTCAATTATGGAAACATACTTGATAATGAATCAAAGGTTTATACACTAGAGCATCATTATCATTAATGAACGAACAAATTGACTATTTTTGATATTAAAACGAACTATTTTAATCAAAGCAAAAAAGAATGAAACATGCAAAACAGATAACACCATTCGTGGCTGTATAGTTGTAGCTGATTTTTCGTCTTTATCCAAACAAAATATCCAAGATAGTTATAGCAGATGAATTATTGAAATGTAAAAAAATTTGATTCATAAACTTTAAATTATATACTTAAAAAATGAATTTGACATTCAAGTTATTATTTTTTTGAAATGTTATTCTTGCATAATAGGTTATAAAAGAAATATACCACTTTCAAAATTTCTTATAAAAAAGATTTTATTTACAAATAGGATTTTTAATTTAACGATTTTAATGAAAGTAATGCATTTTTATCTAAGTTAGGCATATCAACTCGTAATGCTGTTGCTGAGACCGAAAATAGATTAATCGCAATTCTTACAAAATCGGCCTGTATATTTCACGTTCATGCCTGTTGATGTAGATGATATTGAGTATACAGTCAACTCTCTCTAAATGCACACACTATGTTTTCATCCTATAAATGCACACCTTGGTTCGGTCTCAAATTAATAATATTACTAAGTAAATGCTCTCTATAAATGCACAAACTCTCTAAATGCACTCTCAGTTTTGATTTTCATGTGCATTTAGAGAGAGTTGACTGTATACGTAAAAGGTACTGCTGTCTATATTTAATTAATAAAAAAAGCAGTCATAAATATTACAAACATTAAACCTTTCTTTAATACAATGGTACCTGATAATAAGCCTTTATCCGGGTTTGGATCAATATTAAAAATATCAGAGACAGAAAAGATGGATAATTCAAAATTTGGAATAAAAGTTATTACGCATTCCCAATTCGTTGAGAAAAAAACATACATCCATATCACTACATGAAATCATTATGATAGAACATGAATTTTGAGAGAGGTTCGTAGGCATGGAATTGAAACAGCTTCAGATGACGACACTAATTTTCATTATTACCACAAAGTAGCTCGTGAAAAAAGGTTACCTCTCTTAGAACGAGTGGTACTAAGTAACTATAATTATAATTCTGATCCAAATTCACCACATTGTTCCTATTCCTTTCGAGTATTTGTAGATAATTATCAGAAAATAAGCCAGGTGATCCAATAGTATTCAAGGATTTTACGCTCGCTCACCTGGGATATAGAAATATGCAGTAGTTGTAAAATGGGGGACTTACCCATTGATAGAATGAAAAGGATGATCTGCATGACATGACAGTTTTGAGCCATAATTTTTTAAATTCTTTTACTGCCGGCCCGCAACCTTTTCTTGGCCTGCATTTAAATTAATTAAAATAATTAAATGATTTTCTTCGAATTTTCGATCCTCCTCCGTTCACGCCTCTCTTCTTCTAATATGGTCACAAGCAAGCGAGATCAATGAAGCATACCAAATAATCGAACGAGCGATTAAGCTAAAAATGAAGCGAAATTTAAAACACCCAGACGAATTTACCAGTACAAAACTTGGTGTGCAAAATGATGACGACAATGCTGATGTATCTTCTTCCTGTTATAGATCTGTTAAATGAAAATGAACAGGTATTATAATCTACATGTAAACTAATCTCGGCTTTTTCTGTATCCCTTTATCCATCCGCCCAACAAACAAACAAACCACAACGGTGTCACATCCTTCTATTAACAATAAAGTATAATACAATACATTAACATGCACGTGCATACATACATATACATAATAAAACGCGTGCACAAAATACTCCGCAATAGTAGTAGATTAACTCTTTACGCGTATACAAATACGTATATAATATGTGTATATATATGTGTGTGTATATATATATATATGTGTGTATTATATATGGACACAAGTTTCTTCTGGGCGAACACAGAAACATAAAGAAAAGAAAGAACAACTCTTACCAATGATATTTATAGAAGATATTGTATGTATACCATTACTTCATACACACTATTTAGACTAACGAGTTACTTGCATACATACAGAAATATCAATGCACATTCTCCTCCTTTTTGCATTTCCATTTTCTGTTACTATTAATAACTATCATTATTATCGAATGTAGGAGCCAGAATTCAAGTAAATAACAACAAAAACAATAATGATAATAATAATAATTGTTAAATGAACATCATCGTATAAGGACCACCCATCCATTCTTTTTTCTTTTCTAAAAACTATTTAATCCCTCAACCCCACATCATCATTTAACCTACTATCACACTGATTTTATTATTAACCATAAATGATGTTTAAAGAAATGCTCGTCGTCATTACGTATTTCGGTTACTGTATAGAATATAATTAAAAATATAATAGAATATAAAATACGTAATAATAAAAAGATACAGGAGAAAAAAATTATGCGATTACATTGAAAATCCTGTATAGAAGTGCACAAGTGTTATAATAATAATTGTAGTAGTGGTGGTAGTGGTGGTTGTGGTGGTAACTATAATCGTAAGGCGGTAATATAGAAGCAGAAAAAGAGCATCAAGCAAGCCAATATGGATCAACAACAATAAGAAAGATGCATTGATTCTTGTTTTTGTTGTTCCTTCTCCCTTTTCTTCTCGCTTCTTTCTTTTGCCATTCATTTCTTCTTCACCGTCACCGTCAACACAATCAACATGACAATCAGTTGAGCTTTTTGTCGTCGTAATTCCAAAAACTTTAAATCACTGACGTTACATGATAGATACTACATGTACGTAATGAATTGACTGACAGCCCCATTCATTCAATTTTAATTATACAATAATTAATTGAGTGGAATGAAATGAGACGGGGATGATAAAAAATATTACAAGGTTTTTTATAATCGCCTCTTCCTTTTCAACATTGGTACAACATACACGCACACAAACTCGCTTTTAATAGTTCACAAAAGACGACACAACAATCATAGGAATACATTGTCGTCACCCCCCTTATTTTTTAAGTTCCAATCCAACGACGACGCCCAAAACTACCCAGCAATTCACCACGCCCATAATGGTTGATGTATATTAATATTATATATATATATATATTTATGAAACAAGGAAGGGAAGAATTTAATTTTCTTCAAAAAAAAAAAGATATAAAAAAAAGAAAGTGAAAGGAAAAAAGAGACGAATACCAATATTTATGATAAATTGGTGGGATTCCAGGAAAATAAAACAAAACGGAACATTCAAACCATGGATAAGAAAATCCTGGTTTGAAACGCATATATTCATTCATTCACGGTATTCTTTGATCAATTGATTAACTCATTCTTTATTTCATTAGCATCAGGTTAACCGAATGGATTATCGTTATTTAAGAACTGGTACCTTTTAATAATAAATCATAAATTAAAATTTTCTGATTAAGGCCGGCCAAGTCGGTGCTACATCAATAACACCACCACACCCTATATCGATATTAAAAAAAATCAATTTGCTCAATGAATCAATAATTAAAATAAATCAATGTGATAATAAAACTTGACTCTAGATCAATTCCTTTACATACAATAAAAATATTGTCGTTATTCAATAATATATGTGTGTGCACCACATATTTTCTACTATCATTATTTACTGTTGCTACTCTTTTTCGCCCATCGATTTTGTACTTTAATAATTTTTTTTCTTCTTCCAAATACACACAACACATACACATACACACACTACTAACTAATACAACAACACAACACCACAAACACACACATCAATACATTCACACTCTTCTTTTATTCCCCCCTCTTTCTTGCTCTTCAAATATTTATTTTTACTCTTCTCAATTTACCGTTCAACTTTTATATATTTTCTTCTCTTCCTCTTACTCTTCTTCCCTTTCCCCTTCTTCCCATTACGAATACAACATATATACACATATACATATATACAATAATAACTTTTCTAGGAGTTAGACCAAATAAGTTATTCTCTCTTCTACTAAAAAATTTACTCCATAACATAAACTTTTTTATTCCAAGGTAAATGTGTTGTTCGTCTCTCGTGTTTATTAATACAAATAAATAATAATAACAATAACAATAACAACCACAACAACAACAACAACAACAATAATAATAATAATAATAATAATAATGAAAACAGTAGTAATAATAGAAATAATGATAATAACAGTTGATATATAATAATAATGATAACACCAACAACGACGACGATGATAATATAATAATAATTAGTCAAAAAAATATCAAAGTTACTTTCGTCGTCGTTGTCTTTCGTGTTAACACATTATTATTTGTTGGGATGCTATATTTAGCCCATTTTTTTACATATTAAAAACCTAATTTTATCATTATCAGTAAAGAATTTAAGGCATTCCACAAGATTAACGCTTAAAAAAAAAGCTAATTGATGAATATTGATATCAATCTGAGAAGAAACCAAAAAATTATTTAATTGCGTATTATTCAATTGTTTCTCACACTAACTTTTCTTTCTCACTCTATCTGTCGCTCCCTCCAATTACATTTGCATCCCTCTTCCCTAGTTCTCTCTACAATTGCCAAATAGAGTAAAACTATAGAAGGCGCAGAAAGAAGAGAAGAGGTGCAACTCGACCGAACGGTATAAAACCCTCCAAGAAGCTGCTGCTGCTCACGCCTGCTGCACAAACCATCATACATCAGTCTTCACCTATCACTACTGTAAAAAAATAGAGTTTGGATTCCGAAAAGAAACCACCAACTCTCTTCTCTCCACATCACCAATAAATAGAACAACGAACAACCAGGAAAACAACATCCTTCATAAAAAGTTCTTTCGACTAGAGTGGCTTTCTGTGTTTTTCTTTTGCCCCAACTACAATTACCATAACAGCAGTAACACTGGATCGCGGTATTATCTTAGACTCGTTATTTTCCATGCGTCGTTCCATTAGAATACAAGAAAGAGATGATAGAAGAGACCGTGAGAAACGTGAACGTGAAGAACACGAAAGAAATGCACCACATAATAATAATAGAGTGCCTAAACGTCTTGCCAGGCAACCATTCCGACAAGCAAAAAAGAAAAAAAATTTTCATCATGATGTAATTTGTCACTCTTCTAGTCACTTGCTGAAAATGCCGGTAGATATGATCCTCTATTTACTTGAATTTCTTGGTGAGTGAAACTTGCGTATTTCATGTATGGTGTTTTCTCGCTAAAATTATTTACTGATTCGTGTAACATCTCTACTTACCGTTCGGTATCGATAGATGGTGAGTGAATATCGAATTGTTCAGTCTTGCTGATATATTGTAATCAATAGTATATACTGAAAAGTGTGTTTCATTTAGGTCCCTCTTTGGCGAAAATGGAACAAGTTTCAAAATCTTTTTATCAACTTATTCGTGGTCCTCACAGCCCTTACAGATTCCTGTATCACAATTTGATGGCCCTTCATTGTATTGATCCCTTTGATATCACCGATGAGGAGCGGGTAATTCATGCTCCTGTTTTGCCCACAGTTCGAAAGAGCACTTCCATTGGCAATAAAGATTCCAGAGAATTGAAAGTTTCTGATTGGAAGGCAAGTTTATATATATATATATATACCGTGAATCATATGATTTTTGTATCCTTGCTATTCCAAATTTTTAGCTAATCAAATTCCTTGTTATTTTGCTCTTGCAATCATAGATTCAGGTAAATTACTGTTTTTAAAACATGAATTATAAAATAATTACTGATTGGGGACAACCCGCAGAAAAAGCACCAATTAATCAATCAAAGTAACAAAAAAAGAGGTGTATCTTGTTGCTTTTTCAATAAGATGCAAAGACGAACACTAATCCTTTTCATCGAATTTGATAGTTTGTAGAAACGTACAAATATTACGTTACAGAAGTGTGCACAATTTGTGGTGAAGCCGGCGACCCAATACCAATCTGGGAAGTACGTCTCTGCCGATTCTGTGTGGTCCGACAACTGATCAACAAGAGTGCTTTATATGCATTCATGTTGTCACAAAGGGAGATCGAGGTATTGAAGGTATGCAAAGAAATTTTTATATATTATTCGAGCGCGAATCTTTGCCTATTGTATTCATCTTATCTGATCAAATCTTTACAATGATGATAAATTAATAAGCCTTGGAAAACATACGTGTACGATCTTGGCATACCGTGCACCTTTTACTTACGTAAACATCTCGACCATCTTCGGAGACAAAAATGGTCAGAGTGTACTAAGAATTTGGATAAAGAGGTGACCCATCGTCAGACCATGAAATTCACCATGGATAACACGAAAAGGAAAAGAAAACAAGAAGAGCAAGAAGCAGCTTTCACGCAAAGAACGAAAGGTATTCTAAAATGCTTCTTTGACCTGCAACTTAAACCTGATTTATCGGTGATGGATGAATGGTGGTTTCCCAAGGAATTAAAATTAGAGATTCATGAGGTATGAATGAGTGGATTCCTGCATTAGCGATTTTTCTATGTTAAATAAATTAGATTCACCGTTCATCTCTCTTTTTTAGTATATCTCTAATAAAACAAATAACAGTTTGGCCAGAAAGCGTCTTCGACTTTCAATGGACCAGCAAAATAACAACAATTCGAGTAGCAGTAGTGGAAGTTCTAATAGCAATAATTCGGCAGTTCCGTCAACAGGTGGAAAAAGTAAGGCTCAGCGAAAGAGTCTACAAGAGATCGTGCATGAATTAGAAACGGTAGTTGTTCCTCGTGTGGAACGATTAACTGAATTAGAAAATAGTTTGATGCGTGATGGTATTGCAGTTGAAAAACTACGAGTCGATTTAGATCTCAAGACTCGTCGAATATATGACGATTTCATCCTCGGCAATCAAAATCATGACAGTGAAGTCCCACTGACCGCTGCAAGAACGCGAGCAGAAATTCTTGCCCACTTTAAACGGGAAAAAATATTTGAAGGATCCGTGCACAATACATGGAAGAATTCAATCACCAAGGATGACTTTTTGTGTAAAGAATTGGAGGGATCAAAGTTCCTACGAGATGCACGTGAATGGTGGGCGCGACGTGGAAAGAAACCTCCACCGGAAAGATGCGGTGATTCTTACCTTGCACGTGTTCGTAAGAGGCAAGTTTGGCTTAAAGCTGATATGACCATGATTCGAAATCAAGAAACATGGCGTCGCCAACTATTAGAAAGAAAGTTACGGGAAAAGATTGATTGGTACTTTACTGAGCTTCCGGAGTATATCAATTTGTTGCGAGAAATCTATGAAAAAAATCTGGATCGTAGGATGAGAAATCGAGAAATCTTTTGGACAAAAGTATGTGTTAATGATCTTTTATGATAGCACTATCATTTGGAAAAGCTAGAATATCATCCTAATATAATTCATGTAATTCCAACTAGGGATTATCCACATGTTTAGAAATGATCGAGCCGCCTGATAGATTAGAACAAATGTATCGTGGTTATGAAGATTTCATAAAAAATTGCAATGGTTTTTGTCAGACCGATGATGGCTATTGCGGATGCTTGGAATGTAAGTATATGATGATTTAGACCGTTAGATTTCGAAGGCAAAAATAACTCGATTTTACAAATCAAATCATATAGATGCCGCTAAAGACATCATTAGAGCAAATACAATACTGCGACGCAAAGATTGGATTGATGAAAAATTGAAAATGTATCTCGATACAGATTATAAAGGTCCTGAACATTTAATCTGTCCCGAAGCACGGGAAGAATATAGATTTGCTGTGAAGAGTAAGTGGAATCAAGTTACTTTTCATATAACTTTTTTTTTAATCTCTCGCATCAACTGATCTATTCTTACTCCAAAGAAGATATCCCTGTCCCTAAAAAAGCCGCAGTTATGTACATTGTTCGCGCTGAAAAATTCATGAAACGTCTTTTGGCCGAAGTTCCAACATTTACTCCCGAGCACATTACACAGCAAACACAAGATTGCTATAAACGTTGTCTGGGACTTATGGCAGATTTTTATGATCCACCTAGACGTCCAAGCTCGTCAACACAATTTGCAGCCAGTTCCTATTTTTACACCATCGATAAAGCCAATCGTCAACGTCCTAGTATCGAGGAGACAATTGCAAAGATTAAATCATTCGAAAGAAACCGTCTTGATCGACTGGAATTAGTCGACAGGGCAGCGAAGGAAGCTCGCTTGAGTCCAAGTTTCTGGAATAAAGCGATGGTCAAACGTCCGATGGATGGTGTCACTTTCCAGACTCGTGTTCGATGGATTGTTGACAATGGATGGTTTTCCTTAAATCAATTGGCTCAAGCTTGGGTCTATGACCAAGATCATGTTCCGTTGAGTCAACTTTTACCTTTCATTGAAGAAAAAGTTAAACAAATGGAACGTGATAAGCGTAAAGAAGATATTGCATCACGGTAAGCTTAAGATTTCTTTAATATTTATTTGATCCCATTTTTTCGTTATCCGTCTTAAAATATAACATTTTTTCGTTTTACAGGATTAAAGATGATTCTGAATTCCAGACAATATTCAAAAAAATCGACGAAGATGCGGAATTCTTTTTAAGAGCTTCCTATGAGATTGGAACCATTTATAAGGTATACGTTGCTTCAGCATGTGATTATTCGATTACATTAATTATTATTAACTTCATGTTTAACTTGTAGGTATCCAATTTATACAAAGCACATGTCGATGATGTTAAGTCTGAAGTCGATCCAGACAAGGTAGTCCGTCAAGTAGTAGACCTTATAAAAGACGTCAAAACCGGAGTGATTAGTAAAAGTAGTCTGTTTGTCGCCGACCGCGAAAAATTCGCCGAAGAAGATGACGATGACGACGACGATCAGAACATGCTAAATGGTGGGAATGGCAACGTGATTAATCCAACGGTAGCCGCGGTGATTACACCCACCACAAATAACGTCGTCACAATTAATGTAACGGCCGGGAATCCAATTGTAGCTTCTGCATTAAGCAATCTTCATTCATTGATTAATCAATCGGCGAACGGGATTACAAATGCTAGTAGCAGCAGGCCGTGATGATTTTGCTTTAAGAGAATGGGGGATGCCATCAAGAAAAGCAAAAGCAAACAGTAGATTTCCAAAAAATAATCATAGAATATCAAAAATTAACATTATCAAAAATTATTTTTTGCGAGAAATATGTGTCATGGAAATATGTTACAATTACGAACAATTTACACTCTTCAGTAATACATAATCAATCATCTTCATTTATTTCTCCTCCTTCCATTCATCTTTTCTCGTCAAACAAAAAACCAAAGACAATTAAGGACGATATATCAGTTTCATACATGTGCATATACAAGACATTGTGTATCGGATGTATGTATGTTATATTTGTATATGTATATGTATATGTATACAGTCAGCAACTATTACTACTCTTAATATTAGTTGTGGATTAACAATTACTAAGGTTAGCTAAGTGTATTATCATACGCAATCACATTAACTTCTTATAAACGCACCTAATTCTTTATCCTCCTATTCTTTCTTTTTTCTTTGGTTTTATGTAAAATTTAATCTATTCAGTATATACATATATTGTATAATATGTATATTTCCATCCACACAATTCTTTCACGTGCACTCTGTTACAAATTATTTGTAACACCACAAAAAAAACATTTATCAATATTATTATTTATACATGCTATTATATTCTATTATATTATATTTTGTTTCGTCTATTCTGTTCTGAGTTGAAAATATAAATCTATAAAATCACAAACAATTATACATATATTTATATATTTTAATTTCTTTATATTCTTTTTCTTCTCTTCCTTTCTATTTTCTTTGTATAAAAACACACACACCACACACCACACACACACCCACACACACACACATATATAACATCACATAAATATATATAAATAAATGCATAAACAAAACGCACATTCATAAATATAATAATACCTTCCAAGTTTTTCTAAATCCGAGGTTTTATTCTCGGTTTACATACAGTATTAAATAAATAGAATCAATTTGATTATCAACGTTAAGTGCTTATTAACTGTGATATTGGAAAAAGAATACTAGTACAAATTAGGCAACAGTTTAAGTATTAGGTAAGCTTACATTTACATGCCTCAGGCTTTACATTCTTTCCCCGAATAGTTTAGGATGACGACATATCCTGTGAGATTTCACATTCAATCTCCTTTGCACAGTATGATGTCTCAAATGATTTGTTAGGTTTGTCGTTTTTCTTTATACAATACTGCTCAAGATGTTCGGATGTTCTAATAAGAGGCATGAGAGGAGCCAATGACAGACATTCCATGTGATGAAAGTGCTTTTCTCGCATTTCTTGATGATATTCTTGAATTTTGAGACACGCACGAGTTATGAACAAAACTTGCCGGAATATGGAGTAACGCATGCCATTTCGCCTGTTTAGAAAAGTTGAATTATTCCAGTATCGTCCCCCCCGGAGAACCACACGTACACACCCCTAGTTTTGATTTGGGGGCGTGAAAGCAATCTTTTTGGATGTGACGGGTTAATAAGACTGTGGGCCTGATTGAAGAAGTTCTCACTTCACCGCGGTGAACATGTGGCAGATGAGTAATGTGATGATTTTTTATCGTGAAGGATTAGTAAAATACAAAGTTTTGCAGAAGTTCATCACGTTTAAAAATAATTCATCGAAATAAAATAAAAACTAGACGTAAAGGCGACAAGTCATTCCCTGTATTTTATTTTTCACTCTGCTGGAAAATTTTGAATATTTTTACGTGAAAATAAAAGGAAATAAAATTTCTACGCATCCCATTAATCGTACAAACAAATAACGTCTCACAATAGTCGATAAACATCTTGATCAAGAGTGAGTTTTTTGTGATGATAATATTATTACTTTATTCAACCGGCGAAACTAGTTATTTCAAATAAAAGATCTGTGTATTACTAATACATACAATGTGTGAAAACCAAAAGAAAATCTTTGCAATAGTAATTATTTTGTTATAGTGTGAAAGTGCAATCCTAAACAGTGCTATAATATGGTTATGATGACAATTTATCTTCATCCCATACACACGAGAATTAAAGCAGATGTGAGTGAATGATCGTTGCGGGGGAAAAGGTTCCAATTTGAAAAGGAGAGGAAGAAGGAGGATGGATTTACGTAAGTGAAAGCAAAGCAAAGTAAATCACGAAATAAGGTGAACAAATGTTTTTTTATATATATAAAGAAATATAACGATTCTTTCGCGTCCATCAATCAATTTCACATTCATCATCACCATGACAACATCTAACTTGTTCTTCCATATACAGATTATTATTATTATCATGTGTTCTCTCTTGCGTTTCTCTACGCTGCATCCTCCTCCTCTTCTTTAACTTCCTTGTTTTTACCCCTATATCAAAAAGAAATTAATATCGATGGTCTATAATTTCGAAATAAATAATAAAAAAGAAAACTTACCTGCGTCGTCTTGTCCGTGGAGTTGCAACCGATGTAGATGTGGTTACCACAAAGTCATCGTCATCGTCGGTGGCTCTAAAAAATCAAAGTCCATATGAATATTAACGATGAAGTATAAAAATAATAATCTCAGTATGAAAATAATTACGATAATTACTTCTTCCGCCTTCTTCTACGCTTTGGTTGTGGCTCGGATGATTCTTCATCCATATTTCCATTATTGCTATTATCGTTGTTATTACTATTGCTATTATTACCGGCTGAATTAGAATTGCTATTATTGGAGGAAGATCCTTCGCCTCCAATCTCTTCCACTGGATCGGGGATATTCTCTACTACATCCTTTAGGAAATCGAATTGTTCTGTCGTCATGATCGTTTTCTTTCTATTCAAGAAAGTGTGTGTGATTATAAAAAGTCAAGCCAAAAGAGAAAACAAATGATCGAGAACGAGGAGTAATTCTGGGTGCACTCACAAATGAGACACTGTTATTCGTTTTGCGCTTCGAGCTCGTGTCTCTTGACACGCTTGATCGATCAGAGACTGCATAAACAATTCGAGGGCTTTCGCTAGAAAAGAATCAATGCCAACGTATTAATGAAGAGAATCAAGGAAAGAAGCCACAGTTACAGCGATGGAAAACCTCGAGCATTGCTGCATTAGTCAAAACTCTTACAGATCAAGACCGGTGTCGCTTGGGCAACCTTGCCCACGTCCTCGTCCATTTGCATAATCTTTTTGATGCGAGCCTAAGAACCAAGCCAAACTCCTCATTTAGCAATCGATCGAATGTTAAAAGAGTAAAAAAGACAAAAAAAAACTGGAATTCTAAATCAACATACCACCGGAAACTTTGTCTTGTATTTTTTTTTCATTTTTGATAGTTCCACTTACTATCGCTATCCAACGACTGTGTATATGTATTTTATGTTCCGTATTTTGTGACAAAAAAGGAATTCAGAGTTACCGTTACTGTTCCTCTTTAATGCAGACCACAAAATCATGAGTTACCACGTTAATGTTCACTTGTATATTTAGGGTATAGCCTTATCTCTCGATCAAAAAATGATCGATTGTGCACTGTTTATTTTTCTCGAAATCTATTTAACATGTACATTTTAAAAATTAATACTCTGGTCGAAAATGTCCATTAATATTTTACAAAAAGATAAATTATAATATCTAATTAATATATCTACTAAAAATGAGGGGTTAACCTTTCGAAATAACTTGAAATACTTCATACTCATCAGCGTGAAATAATTCCAACGAATCGACAATACTCTTTTCATATTGTCGTCGTTGGCACTGACAGCTTCCCGGTTCATTGAATGAATGTCCACTCAAACCCATCACTAAATCCAAATAGCCAAATTTTGGACCACGATAATGGTTCTCCCAAATAGCACATTCGGCATTCTGCACGCGACTCAATGTCAAGTGCGCCAGATTAATGCCATCACCAAGCGAAAACAGAAAACTTTGTGTTGTATTGACCCATCCTTTATCCGTGTATCCCCAATGAATTGGATTATAGCCACCAATTAATTGAGGTTTGCCATGTATCTTGAGAACTACGACAGTCGAGCCTTGATTGTTGCATCGTTCTCTAAATATTTTTGGGGAGAATCCATCGCGTGTTCCTCGAAGTAATGTTGTGAATTTGTATGGCGAGTCGGCGGGAGTGTAGTAATGTAAAGGATCACGACGATCTATCCAACTTGAAATTATGCTAGCGTGTTGTATATTAATCAGTGTTGATTGAATTTCTCCACGTGAAGGAAGAAATGGGCCGATTGTTGGTTTTGACCCGGGAATTAGAATAGTACGAAGCGTGTCTTCAAATATTTCATCGGGAATAATTTTACGATATGGGCGAACATGAGCATAAAAATCCGATGAATTTATATGCGAGAACCGCACCAATGGAATGAAATTTCGCAAAGTTTTCTCTAGATTCTGCCACTCTTCTGATGTCCATTCTTCTATTCGATCAGACTGTAAATTTGGATTCTGCGCAATTCCCCATTTTACTACATGTTTCCAGATGTCAATTTCTTCCAATAGCAAATCATCATGTTCCAATAACGAGAACAGGAGGTTGTGATCGATCGTGGTAAAATCTTCGGAATTGAACAAACTCTGTGGATCATGACTGATTTTTTCTAGACAAAATTGTTGCAAGTTTCTGAAAGATTCCGTTTTGAATACTGTTCGATGAACAAGCACGAAATTTTTCTTTAGCCATTCGGATCTTTGATAAAGTAAATGTGTTTCCACGCGTGATAAAAGTTCTGTTAGTCCCATCTCGTCAGCTGCCACCAATAAATCGAGAAGATCTTCGGCACTCTTTAAAGTATCCCACGCTAACCCACCTGTATATATAAACCTACATTTTAAAGGTAAATCTCGTTAAATCGAAGATGAAACAGAGGAAAAAAAAATGAAAAATAAAATTTACCTTAAAGCAACTTCAAAAATCTTTGGTGAAATATTCGGTTTCAACAAAACCAATTTGTCTCCTTCACTTTTCGCCCAATCTTTTGATAACGCGGCACGAAAATAACTTGACCTCGCCCTTAATATCACCGAATGTGCATCAAAAACTCGATAATCGGGTTCTTGGCCCACTTTAATTTTCACATTGTAATCATCCGAACACTCCAATAATCGAGAGAAATCTTCGCATAGGGAAGATAAAAAATATTCGATAGTCATTTTTGTTTTTTATAATAATAAAAAACTTGATTCGATTAGTATTATCTCGAGTAAGTTATCTTTACTATTCAAGAATAATGAAGGAATAAGATGGTGATCAAACTGAAAAGGGTTCGATTGCTTCATATAATTTAAAATACAGTTAATCGCGAAATTACGGAAATACAATGGAAAAAGGTACAAACAATCCTGATAGATACATTGTAACTATAAATAAGTTTATATATGTAAGTACATATTTATGTTTATTGCTAGTACATGAATATCGATATTTCTTTGTTCAGAGGCTACGAACGATCGTTCTAAATGTGTCAATGAATGGTGAAAAGCTTTTATTTTTTTGTCACCATTTTGCCTCGTGGCATGTATTATGTGTGTGCAGCAACGTGGATTGCGGTATGATATACATATAAGGGATATATCGGCTGCGGTTGGTGTTCTTGTGTCAGGTCGATTGTCAAAATCTACGAAAAACTTGCATCAATAAAAAGAATCCTTCATGATAAAAACGAATAGTAGACATGCAAATATGTTAGTCGGGGATTTGTCTTTTATTATTAAAGACTATTGGTTTTGAAATTGGAATGTATAAAATAACGAATATATTATAAATTTACACATCCTTTGCTAAAGAAACCTATTGCCTCAGAGATCCAGACTATATATATTTCACAAGTCTGCAATACATAGCCGATTATATACAAATCTCTCAAAGTAAATCCCCTGTGAATTTATATACAACTACAAAATGATAAGTCAATATTAATTATTAATTACATTATTACATTATTACAAGCCGTGTTGGAATAGAACAAAGACTAAAAAACTAATGACTAATAGAGAGAGTTACAATGCAATATAAATTTAAAATTCATAAATACTACGGCAGTATCAACTATCTTCACTCGACTTTCAATCACAATGTGTCCGCCAGAATTCTACAGTATGAATCTCTCCATATAGATAAGTAAAGCCACTATTACAACAGCACATTGACGTGTCGTTTCTATTGACCTGCATACATAAATGATGAAACAGTATGAAAAACACCAAGATAAAAATTAAAGGAACCGGATGTTTGCGAATTTTTCTTCGAATATGTCTTTAATTATTACGTTGCCATGACAGTTTGAGCTGCTAATCGAAGATCTGATTTTTCACTTTCATTAATTAAGCGTATCGCAATCAAATTGAGTTTCTCAATACTTTGACCCACTTCTTTTCTAAGTTTATAAACCATTTTTGCGGTTTCGATTGCATCTGTGTCGTATTATCCCGTCATGTAAGATTCGATAAATCCAGTTTGTCGTTTACATGATTGGATAGCACACGTAAGTGAACCAAATAATATTTATTTAATATTGCTCTCGCTGCATCAACGTTTTCAACATAATCGTCAAATACGGAAGGAGTGCACGGAGCTATGAATATTTAATCTCTGTGAATTAAAAATTGACGTCCGAGGGTGATCTCTGTTTCAACAATTGTATGAAAATATTACGTCCTTCTGAAATTGTTTTGCGTTTACGTATACATATCGATATAGTTTTGAAACGTAGACGCATACACAAATTTGTAAAACTAGTTTGTACCGAAGAAACAAAGGAACTTTTATTTGGGTATGAAAAGAAAATGTTCTTATTACCGATTTTAGAATGCATATACTTTTTTCCTTGACAACGATATAATTTAACATGTATTAGTAAATGCCATTTTCGACTTACGAGTGCAGTCAGGATTTTACTCTGAAAAATGGTCAATATTAATAGTATTATATTATATTGCTAATACTTACTACACTATTATTACTATTATTATTATTATTTTATTGATGCTAAAGTGTAGCCGACTATTATTATTATTATTATTATTATTCTTATTCTTCTTCTTCTCAAATATATTATTATAAATATTAGAATAATTGTTATATTTTACAAATAATTTTTTTGCTATTTATATTATTATATACATGCTTGCTTTTTTCTAAATTATAACTACCAAAGGTGCAAGTGTTTTTTTCAATTTCTAACGTGATTTATTAATCAAGTGCCGACACTATTAATCGCAGTAGTAAAAATAAAGTTGCTTACTTTCCCTCTACACAAAAAAATATGACCAACATCGAAAAAAACCGGACGTGAACTGGAGCTAGCATGACAATTATTGGCCGTGCCAGCTCCGCCGATATATTTACAATGTATACTGATACGGAAAATGAATCATAATTAAAAACCCGTTAGATGCGTATTTATTACTAACTCTGCGCCGTGAAAACGTTATTTCCTATACTGTGCTGGTAAGCCTCTTCTTGCGGGTTCCAAATCTATGAATGGAAAATATAAATATCAGTTCTTGACTATACGTAGATATAAGATGAACTTTATCTCGCCTATACATACCTATATTCGTTCTTCTATGATTTTTTAGTTTCGCCTCGTTATCTCCAGAACCTAGCGTTGGAGGAAGATATTTTGGTGATGGATCGTCCTCATTGCTTCTACCACTCCAACCCAAGTCGTAATCAGCGAAAAGAGAGCCAAATTTCCGCTTTTGTTTGATTAGACCGAAAAGCCACTGCTTGCTTAATATGCACGACTAATTTTAATTCAGGGAAAGTCAACTCTTCGCCTTTAAGGATTTCGGTGATCCGATGAAATTGGCAGATCACACTAAAATTAATGGCGACCGTAGGAAAAGCTCCAAATGATTTCGAGACATTCCTTTTGGGGGAAGGCTAAAGCGGAGTAGTCTTCACGTGATACGATTTATTACGTAAAAAAATTTTGTATTCGACTTGTAGCCTTTTTTAACTTGTTATTGTGGTTTAATAGGCCATCTGCATATGCAACTTTCCACGCTGAGCATTTTTCTTAGTGACCAACAGCCATAATAAAAATTCGAGTTATTATCGATTCCTCGATTTTTATGTTACGCTTGACCTCGTGAAATGATTGGATTTGATCACATGAAAACTACTCTGAAGTATGATATAAGTTCTACACGTGATTTACGTAATACTCAAAGCTTGATTATTAAGCATTAATCCCGCTATTCTGTTGCACGATTTGTATATAAGGCAACAACCGTGGACAAATAAAGTATGTTTAATGACTTTAGTCTGTTCACTAGTTTGAGGCTGTGAGCAATTCTATATTTATTTCTATTTCTCAAGTTCGTTCAGCTGGTTAAATAACTTAAATGAACCATGGCAGAAGGAACTGATTACCGATTTCGTGGTGCCTTTCAGGTAAGGAGAGAAAGTGCGGAAAAAAAAAGCTTAAACGAATTCAAAAATCATATTTTATATAGAACGAAGGGGGAATTGACACCTTGCGGTCCAACAGGAAAAACAGTATCCTAGACAAGTTTCAACCGATACCAATTATTACGGTTTACGATGCTTGGTGTCTCCTTTGGAGTTACGCGCATCGGCCCTCAAAGAAGATGACAGTAGAGGAGCAAATCAAATATCTATACGAGAGTCAGGAATGCTTAGCACAGAGTATAATGATAGTACAGCCAGATCCAATATTGCGTCCGGCAACAGTGAACCTCACATACTCAAATCAAGTATCGAAACGGAAAGGCAAAGATGTGAAATTCATAATGGGTTCGTCGATTCGTTGTCAGCCATCAGTATCAGTGATAACGGAGGTAGTAAATACAAGGATGGAGAAAATACAGATATTACGTTGGGCAAAGAACGTGAAGGATGTCCTAACACTGGAACAATTGGGAAAATGCAGGCATCCTTTGGGAAACTGCTCAGAATCGGTTCCCTGGGAGGCGATGGTTGGAAAAATATTGTCCCCGGGAAAACGTGTCGCCTTGTACACGCGGACTATCGCTTTACCAGTAAAGGAAAATCAAATACCGAAAATCCTACAACCATGTCTCAAGTGCAATTATGTGAAGGAAAAAATGGAAGAACGTCGCGTTGCAACGATTCGCTCATCTTAGTTGATGCATTTAAAGATAATTCTCGTATTGCAACCTTGGTTGATTATGAAGTTCTTGATAGTGATCCTAAAGAACTAATTTATCATATAAGATGTGTTGCTAATTTCGGCTTTGATCATATAATTATTATCGGAGAGACAGAGTATGGAATGATCTTTTTAGACTGTTATGGTCGTGTTTTTTTATGGGAAAATGAGAGTCAAATGTTATGGCCACTTGGTAATTCTCCTGAAGAAGCATCAACACGCTTAGTTAAAGGAGTAGATCAGGTGAGATGGTTTGACGAGAATGGAACTGTATGTGAGTATATTACGAAATGGGAAGATTATTATTAGCTACTTATTTTAGTACAGCCTAACAAATTATTTTAGTACAGCCTAACAAGCGCGTTTAAGATAATAATATAGCTTTGAATAATAAAAAAATCAATTTGCAATAACTGCATTCCTGCAAAACATGATTTCAGATGTTTTGACCAAGGCTTGATTGCAATCAGTAACATAGAAACGTTAACATGTATCCCCGGGCTAAAGCCTATCTATTTCCCAGTGACAGTATGATTCCATTCTAACACAGGGCAATGTTGGGATTCCTCTGGGAGATCTCAGTTTGAAGATTCCGAGAATGAACGTAATTCAGAATTGGATGATGAGTGGATATGATGAAGGGGACTGTAGTGTTGTCGGATTCGTTATGAGATCGATCACCTGAAATGCGCAGTACGATATCGGGAAAATTTTTGCCGAAGAATAGGAGCTGTGTGACGTACGATTAGCACATTTTTTATTTTTGGCGTGTCACGTCTCCCGCCCTTCTATCAATAAAACAATATTCGAATATGTATATTTTTTTGACAATCAATCATCATTTCGCATATGGAATTTGGGGATGCGTATACGTACTTATCCTTCGTCATTTTTATTGATTTGCAAGGGGGGTGAACTATGCTTCCCGCAACTCCAGATTATCGTTCCACTTCGTCCAGGACAAGTCGTGGCATTTTCTTCCCGTCTTCTACTCCATGGAAATTTTCCCGTAACTCGAGGGATCCGGCACAGTATCGTTTATTTCGTTCATAGTATGTTCTTCCACCACCTGCGTAATTTTACCGAGATTTACAAAGATCGAAAGGATGGAATTGAGCGAGATGTGAATGGATTGGTTGTTCCTATAATCCCTCAACAAGACCTAAACGATGCTCATGGATTAAATCTCCAGGTTAGACTCGACAAACCGAATTAGACTCGAACTTGAACCGAACTTTGGAACCATACTAAAAAGTAAATACAAAATTCAATACATAAATAAGTTTATTTTGAATTTAAAAATACAATTTATTGTTGAGTTTAGAGAGTATACACCATACATTCAATAGTTTAGAAATGTATCTGGTATAAATCGATAGGAAGATAGTATAGAAAGTATTTGCACAATGAATCATAATAAGTATAAATTGAATAGTGCTAATTTAAAAGGTTTGTTTTTAATGATATTACTAAAAATAAAAATGATTATTGTGTTTTACAGCGAGTAGCATTATCTACTTTTTTGATATTGCATCATTTTTTTCATATAAAAATATAATCTTTTCTTCGTTTGTTGGTATTGCATTGTTTTGCTTTCTGCATTAACCATAATAGTACACAATATTCTTCCTTTTGTAATAATACGACGCATAAATAGAAAAGTTTAGTTGGACAGACGTGTAATTGCCGAGATTTAGATACAAAAATAATAATTAAATGAACATTAATCATGATATCAAATGAAAATTGTGAGACTCTTGGTTTGGTGCTAGTTTTACTATGGTTTTAGACTCTTTGTATTGATTTCTATTTTTGGGTCGTTTAATAATGCTTAATTGAATTTAACCAACTGTGATCAATAACGGTTTCATAAATCTGCCACATACGTATATATAATCATTTACCGGCAAAATACAGAGGAACTGCTGTTTCGATTGGATGCAGACAAGACACGAGAAAGGGATTGCAAAACAGGATGTTTTGACTCATTATCGTTATAATCTTAGTAATATTTAAATACCGCTGATTTGGATTCTCAACGAAGATAGAATTTAAGGTAAGAAGTGGTAGTGGGTAATCATAATCGTCGTTGATATGATCGTAGAAGGTATGGGCGTGATATATAAGAGGCGAACATGAGATATGTCATATCCGTTGTGCTTATTAGTAAATTCAATAATTTTATTCTAATCTTACAAAACTCGTAATTATTAAAAAAAATAAAACTATAAAATGAATAAATAACGATAAGTAAAATATCTAAGTTTTTACAAAGAGTGATCTAAAACTTTATTAATATCTGCAGCATATGATTCAAACAATTCATGTAATTTTTCCCACTCTTCAATAATTAGGTTTACTTGGTAGTGATCTAGAGTTTTTACCAATGGATTCGGTAAAGAATAATAATGGGTGCTAGCTGGTGTTTCGTTTATCTGTTTATTAATAGTCTTCCAGTAATTTTCAAAGTCTTTTACTAATTGAACTATAGTGTCCAAATTATCTTGTAATTTCTTCATAGCAAGTAACGCGTCAAATGAATTTTCACTTTGAGATTCCAAATCCCTGGATGTAGGTTGCTTTATAATAAGCAACGAATTCTCACTTGGAGATCCCAAATCCGTGGGTGTAAATGGCTTCTTGCGAAAGCGTGGTAAAAATAAAAACCAGCTGAATGGCGCGTGCTTGATGATGCTTAATTGCAGCTTGTAAAATGGATCATTTGAATAGTCAGGCGCGTAACTTTCACCTAAATGATCGATTGCTTTTACCATTTTTACTATTATCGCTATCCAAAATTTAGAAAATACACGAGAACGATGATGTTCGGTGATTTTTTTAAGTTTGGCGCTATGTAATTTTTCGTATATTTTTGCCAAGCTTTTGGTAATCTCTTCATACCCGTTGCTTAGCTGTTTGCACTCTTCAACAATCCGAGAGCAAGAAAGTTTCAATTTGTAAAAAATTCGACTTTTTTCATTATCATCTTGCAAATCTGCCGAATCTATTCTACGAATATAATCGATTATTTCGCTCGCTAAATTTGTTGATCTTTTACTATTTAAGTAACTTTCGTTTAATAATTTTCTAAAGAGTCGTCCTTGGCCCTTTATTTCGGTTACGACACTTTCGTAAAATTTATCGTCATCTGCGACTTGCTCAGACGGAAAACATGATAAAGTGGTGAGAGAGTAGAAAATTTCTTCTTGTATACTTATAATGTTTTCACGTGATGTTGTTGGTGCTTTTACTTTGAAAGATTGAATTATGTCCGAGTCGTGAAGATTCATTTCTTTTTAAATTTATAATTATCAGATAGAAACGTAAAAAGTAATGTCTCGATTTTATATTTTTTTTATTGGTATCCTTTTTCTGTTTGTGTACATTAAAATAAAAAGCAAATCGAAAAACAATTAAAAAATCCCGATCTAGAGAACTTTAGCATGCAAATCTATGCATCACGAGATCTCAGCTTAAATCACACAGAATTTCTATTTATGCAAAAGGCTCTTCTGTTCCAAATTGAATTTTCCACTTTGACACTCTCTTTAAATACATTACATTCCTTTTGAAGTTAATTACATTCTCTTTAAATTAAATTACATTCTCTTTAAATCGCATCCAAGTAAAATGCATATTAAAGATCCCGAAAATGCGAGCCTTAAAATTTTTGACATACCAGGACTCCCACAAATTGATGATAATGCAATTCAAAATGCCCTCGACGCGTTCGATAAATTTTCTTTTAATAATACCGGCGACGAAGCAACAGACGGTCTCGTTAAGAACTTTTTAAACGAACGCAAAGTCCTCCGAGAATTATTTGAAAAAAGTGTAACAATTAGTATACTTTCTGCTAACTTAGCGAACAAGATAGCACTTTATATTGAAGCTTTTTCGGCCGCGGGATTGGAAAATAAAATGTGTGATGCTCTTATAAAATCAGCTGATCGTATTGCCGACCATACGCGAGACCTTGCAAAGGAATATGATAATTTCCTACAAAAATTAAACGGTATTATGGAAGAAAGCACCATACGAAACCTTGATAATGAATATCAAAAAGCAACGTTAGAAACCGAGAATCAACGATTAAGCAACTCTGCCAAACATTGGAGAAATGCGTCTATTGCCCTTGGAGTTGCAGCGATAGTTGCTGCGCCATTGACAGCTGGTGTTAGTTTGATTGTGGCCGAAGTAGTTGCAGTCGAGGCAATTGTTGCTACTACTGCTACTACTGTCACTGCTACAGCAGCAGCACTTGCAGCCAAGAAAGGAGTAGAAAAGAAAGCTGATTATAAGGGACAAGAAATTGTAAAAGTCGATGCTAAAATTGATGTACTTAAATCAATGATTGATAAAATAGTTATCTCACTTTATAATACAAAACAATTTGAAAACGTATGGAGACATTTAGCTAATGAAGCTAAAATGAAAAAGGAAGAAATTGAAATAGAGATAGATAGTATAGAAGAATTTGGTGATAAAAAAATTATCGATGAAGTGGGTGCGAACGACTTAAAATTGAAATGGGAAGAGATGTCTGGCATATTTGAATTATACGCAAACAAGATTCAAGATAAATTAGATAGCACTATTTAATTTTTGGGGGGGGGGGGGTTTAATTTAGTTTTTTCTTCATTTTGTTTATTTATACTGAATAAACGAGCATTTGGGTATTTATTTTGCAATAACGCGCTAGCGGTTGCAGTTTGAGCTGAATTTTTTGCTGCTTCAGATGTGGCAATATTTTATTGCTATCTGGGCATTGGCAGTTGCAACTTCAGTAATCGGATGAATGCTAGTCATGCATTATTCTTGTCAAAGCCAAAGTTAAAGATCATGATTTATTTTTTTTGTTTTGATATAATGAATAATATCTTACTTTGTACCAGCAATGAGAAAATCTTGATGTTTCATGCTCTTTACCAGATAATACTTTACTAGCTAGCCCATTCTATAAAATTCGCATCAACCATTCTAAAAATATGGATCGCAACAGGAACAAAATAGATTTATTATTAGCATTTTTGACATATCACATAATTTATAATACATGTACGTAGCTAATTCTAATACTATATTCTGCTATAAAAATGTTGAATGATTTTAGAAATTGAGGATAAATAATTGATTTTTGCCAGTTAGAATCATGATTTCAAAATTAATCTTTTAGTTTTGTATCATAATACCAATTTTCAACTGTAACAATACAATTAAACTTCTTTATAATTATACTTGAAAAGCAAAATTGGATGATTATAAAAAAATATAATTATAAAGAGATTTTTTTATCATATTTATACACTGAAATATTAATTATATAATTAATTAATTTATTTCATTTTTAATTTCAAAAATCAAACAGAATTTAATAAATCAAAAATCAATTTCTGTTTACTTGCCAAAAAATTATGTAATTGTTATAAATTATATATTATATATCAAATAATTTAATTATAAATAACTTAAAAATATAAATCAAATATAAATCAAATATAATTTATAATTATCTAAATAATTATAAATTATTAATTATTAATTATACAAAAATAGTAAATTTTTAAATAATATTAATAAAAAAATTATTATTTTGTAATTAAACAAATTTATTACGTTTTTTTGTATAATTTTTATAATTTTTATAATTTTTTTAATATTTTTAAGTATTTATATTACATATAAATAAAAAAGCAAAATAAAGTAATTATAAAAAATTTAACTATAGTTAAACTTCTCTATAGTTACGTGGTAACTATAGAGGTGTTTGACTGTATATTAAATTATAGTTTTACAAATTTATTTTCAAGAAAGAAAAAAATTTTTTAAGTTATAATATTTAATATAAAAATAAATATTTTTTATTATATAATTATATTTTAGATCAAAAACTTAAATTAAATAAATTTGAATAAAATTATTAATAAATTTTATTATATAAAAATATATAAATTTATATAATTTTAATAAAAAATTATTAATAATTTGTGATTTACTTATTAAATTTTATTATTCTTTATAAATCTATTATAATTAATTTTTTTACTTATAATTATTACTTTTAAAAAATAAAATTATAAAAAAATATAATTATAAAAAATATATTTTAATTGTAATTAGTTAATAATTAAAAAAACCAAATTGAATAATTTATAAAAAAAATATATAATAACAATTAAAAAAAATGCAACAACAAAAAAATTTATTAATAAAATATAGTAAAGATATAAAAAATATATTTTTTTATATAAATCTTATAAAAATTTTTTAATTTTACATTAAAATATGTAATATTATTTTTATTTTGATATAAAATTAAAAATATTATAGCATATTTATTTTAATTATATTAAATATTATATTATTACTAAATTTTCAAATAATAATTTTCACATAATATTATTAAGAAAGTATATAATTTGTATTTGTTTTATTTGTATTTATTTAATTATTTTTAACTTGCTAATTTTATATTTAATTAGTTTTTTATTATTAATTTTTGCAATTAATTAATTTTTGCAAATACTTATAAAAATAACTCAAAAATCTTAATTTAATATTATTAATATTTTTATTATTTTATCTAAAAATAAAATATATAATATTATCAAATTATAAAGTTTTTATTTAAGAATTAGTTAAATTATTTAATTTTTAAAAATTAAATAATTTATTATTTTTTGTTATATAATTTATTTATTATTTAGCTATGATTAAATTTTTTTAACATTATTATTCTCAAAAAAGCAAAATTTGATAATTATAAAAAGAATATAATTATAAAAAAATTTTTTTATTATATTTATATGTAATTAAAAAAGCAAAATAGAGTGAATATAAAAAAATATAATTATAAACAGATATAATTATAGAGAATTTGACTATATTAACAAATAATATAAATATATTAGATATTATATATTAATTATTAAGAAGTATTAAAATAATACTAAATTAAAATTAATAAAAAATATTAAATATTAAGTTTAATTATAATAAATAATACTTTAATACTAATAAATAGTGAAAACAAGTTTTTGAATAATCAATTATAAAGAAATTCATTAAAAACTCTAAGTAACTAAAAATATAGATAATAAAGAAATAAATTATACTAATTTTATTTTATTAATCTTGCAAAATAAAAAATAATTGTAAATATTAATAAAATTACAAATTAATTTTTAACAATTAATTCTAATAATATATAGTCAAACTTCTCTATAGTCATCACTCTTGAAAAAGCAAAATTTGATAATTATAGAGAGAATGTGACTATAGAGAGATTTTTTTATTATGTTTATATATAAATAGAAAAGCAAAATAGAGTAACTATAGAGGTGTGTGATTATAAATAGATGTAACTATAGAAAGGTTTAACTGTAATAATTCAAATTATATATGTAATAAAATTATATTCATTATAATCAAATTAATTTAGTTAAATAATTATAATATAATGATTATATTTCTATTAATTAAAAATCATATTATAATTAAGAATTATATTATAATTAGAAATTGTATTATAATTAAAAATTATATTATAATTAGAAATTATGTTATAATTAGAAATTGTATTATAATTAGAAATTATATTATAATTAGAAATTGTATTATAATTAAAAATCATATTATAATTGGAAATTATATTATAATTAAAAATTATATTATAATTGAAAGTTATAGTATAATTAAAAATCATATTATAATTGAAAATCATATTATTATAATATATTTTATTTACTATATTTTTATTGAACAAATAATTAGTTTATTTTTATTAATTATATAATTAAATTTCTTTATAATTATCACTCTTAGAAAAGCAAAATTTGATAATTATAGAGAGATTTTTTTTATTATATTTATATGTAAATAGAAAATTAAAATAAGATAATTATAAAGTAATATATTATAAATGAATGTAACTATAGAGAAATTTGACTATAATTTATTTGAAATGCTGCAGTGTAATCCTGCTTAAATTGTTAACTAATCTAAGATATAAGGTAAATTAATAACTAGCTATGATACAATTAAGCCTTCAAGAAAAACGAAAAATGAAAAACTACAAAGTGACTAG
>CAJVPL010000203.1:0-35947 GCA_910591945.1 Ambispora gerdemannii
ATTTTACTATTATATGAATATTTTTGGAATTTTCATGTTTTTCAATTATTTTTGAATTTGTGATTTTTATATTATTATTATAATAGTATAATTAGAAAAAAATTCCAATATTCTAGTAAACATAATAATAAATAAGAAATTTATAATATTATTTATTCAAAGAAATTTATATATTAAACTAGTCCAGCTAAATAAGATTAACTTATAGAATATTTTTTATAAATTATATACTCAAGCAGCATATATTTATAATTTGAATTATATATAAGTTAATGATTTATATATAAGTTAATGATTATGTATATTTATTATTCTTATTAATTCAGAGCTATTGAAACTAATAAATTAATATAAAAACAATTAGTAAAAAAATAAAGACTAAATAATTTATAATTAATAGAATTTACTAAAATTCTAAAAATTTCCTATAGTAACTTATATATAAACTAACTTATTATTAAAGATAAAAGAGAAAAATAAATAAAAAAATATAATAAACTAAAATAAATTAGTATAATTATTAAAAAATAATAAAATCTATTAAGATTATTTAACAAAATATAATAATAATTGAATTTATTGAGATTACTAATTATTCACTACTTGTAATTAAGTTTTGAAATTAATTATAAAATGATTATATATTTACAAATAAAATATTATATATAAAAACTTTGTTATTTTTATTAGATCAGAATATAAGTATTTATAATAATAAAAGATTATATATATATTTTTTCAATAATTTTTATAATTTATATAACTAATAATTATTATATTAAATACAAATAATACTAAGCTATTACAAAGAGAAAATTTCATATATAAAAATATAAGAGAAAATATAAAAGAAAATTTATATAAATATCAATAATTGAAAATAAAAATAATTATAAGATCACAAAAAAATTAATAATACAAAATTAATTATAAGAAAATTAATAAAAAAGTAAAAACAAAAATGATAATTAAATAAATATGATGAAAACAAATTAAGAATATTTTTGTTAATAATAAAATATAAGATATTTTAATAATAATATTATATTAATATTTGAGTAAAAATTACATGTAGAAATAAAAATAAAGTAAAATATATATAAGAATATAATCTAAAATATCAAATAATATTTCCAAATAATACAAATTAATTATTAAAAAATAATAAAATTCTATTTTAGCAAACAAATAACTGCAAGAAAACTTGAAAATTTTATCAACATGATTTACTTAATTGATTATATCAATAAGAAGTAAAAATTAAATACTTGACACTTTTAATATATTTAAAATAAATAAAAAATTTAATTAAATAAACTTGAAATTACAAAAAATTATTTTTATAAAAATAAAACTAGTATTCAAATATAATATATATTAAGCAAATTTTAATTATAAAATTAATTTTAATATAAATATATTTAATTTAAAAATATAATTATATTAAAATTTTATATTGGTCATAAATTTATTTTGTATAATTAAATAATATTAGTGAATTTAACTATTTTATTAACTTTATTATTTATAAATTAATATATTAAATAATTTTTGCTAAAGTAACTACAAGTATTAGTTTGTATATTTTAAGTTTAATATCTATAATTTACAAGAAAATATTAGCAAAATTCTGATATTAATATTTTTATTAAAAAATAAAATAAAAGATAAACTAAATAAAATATAACAGAATAAAGAATAAATTAATAAAATAAATAGAGAATTAATATATTAAATAAAATATATATAAATATAATAAAATAAAAATATTCTTTATAAAGAATTACTAATATTAAAAAAATCTAAATTAAATAATATAAAAAGAAAAAAATTAAATACTAAGCTAAGTATTAAATATTAAAAATATTAGTAAAAATTATAATATTAGCTATAATTTTTATCTAATATTATATAATTTATTATTATTTATTTTGTACTCAAAAAGCATATTATTCTATAATAATTAATTATTTTTTATTTATTAATTGCTTAATTAGAATATTTTTAATATTTTTATCAATAATATATTTCTATATACTATTTTTTAATTATTATAAATAAACTATTATTAAAAAATATTATACAAAAGTATATTCTTTATAAAAATATTATTAAAGATATTATAAGTATTAATTTTTATAAGATATTTATTATACTATTTTAACTTATTATATTATTATTATATTCATTAAATTAATAAACTTATTATATTATTTATTTTTTTCAAAATTAACTTATTATTTAACTTTATTTTTACAAGTTTCTTTATTAAAATCTGTTAATTTAATATTAAATTATAAAAAGTATAAATACTAAATTATTTATATATAATTATTATTATAATTAATTACTTATAATATATAATACAAATAAAAAATTAAATTTTATTATAAGAAATAAGAGTTTGAATTGTTTAGTTTAGTTTAAATTTTGATTTAAAATCAAACTAATAAAAAATTAACTAAACTAAATTTAAATAATTATATACTAATATTAATATTAATATTATAATATATTATTTTTATTAATTTAAAAGTTATTAAAACTAATAAATTAATAAAGAAATAATTATTAAAAGAATAAACAAAGACTAAATAATTTATAATTAATAAAGTTCACTAATAATTTTAAAAATTTTTTATGATATAGTCTTCATCAAAAGTAATAGATCTCTTATAGATCATGTATAATATACCAATATTTTTTGAGAACAAAAAATAATACAAATACTAAATATTTATATCTTTTATTAATTGATAAACTTCTAAATTGATCATTCTATATTCATCAAATTTCTATATACAAATAATATTAATTCTAATTTACAAATAATATGAAATTATTTTTTTATATATATATTTTAAAGATTTAAAGCTTGAACTTGAAGTTATAATTAAATATGTTAAATATAGTAAGTTTATAGTAATTCATCTAATTCAAAAATAGTAGAAAATAAAGAATTTAAGTAATTAACTAAAATCTAATAAAAATTGATTCATAATTCTAAAATAAGACAAAAAGATTATAGCGCTTGCACAAAAATAAATTAATATAATTATCACTAATATATAATAAAAAATAAAAAAATAAAATATTAATAATATTTATATGAAGGTAAAAGCAAATATATAATAAAACTTATCAAATCTTTATTTACTAATGTTTATAAAGAAAAACAATTAAAATAAGCAAAAAAATATAAAAATTTTGACTGGTGTAAAGTTATATTTTCAGATAGAAGTATATTTTATCTAAAAAAATCATTATTTAAAATCTGATAATTTTCTGGATAAAGAAAAATATTCTGATATGTAAAGAAATTAATATATAAAATTGTTTTTCTACTTTAGGTTTTGATAAGATAGTTTGCTTTTAGCAGAATTTCAATATTAAATTTATAGTTATGGTATACAAACATGATCTTTACTATTCATTGAATATCTTTTTGAAAACAATTCTGAAAGATAAATCTTGTAAGAGAATAATAACCTAAAATACTATTTGAAATTGATGAGTTATTGAAAAAAGGAAAATAATATTGAAGTTCAGTTATAACTATCAATATCATTTAACCAAAATTTAATTAAGAATATTTGAAGATTAATAAAAATTAATATTGCAAAAAAAATTAGAACTCTTATCAGATTAAAGATACAATTAACAACAGAATGGAATTGTTTATCTGATAATCTTATTGCAAATCTTATTCATAATATGAGAAGATGAGTTGAGATATTAATTAATATTGAGAGAGATTATAATACATTAATGATTAGAATATATTATAAATATTTATAATAAAAAAAATAAGTTTTTATCTTATTTTTTAGCCAAGTTATAGAGAGTTTATTAATTCTGACAAGTACTATAACTTGTATATAAACTAACTTATTGTCAAAAATTAAAAATAAAAAAAGTGAAAAAGTTAAATAAAAAGAATAAAATAATATTAAAGAAACTAATAGAACTTATTGAAATTGTCTAAAGAAATAAAATAATAATTGAACTTATTGAAACTATTAATAAAACAAAATAATTATATAATATATTAAATAAAATAAATAGAACTTATTAACGTGATCTAAAAATAATAAAACAAAATAATTACAAATAATAAAATCAATAACTTATTTAAAGTAAAGAAACATCTACTACTTGTAGTTAAGATTTGAAGATAATTATAAAAATAATAGTGTATTCACAAATATGATATTACAAATAAGAACTTTATTATTTTTATTAGATCAGAACATGAAAGTTTTTAGCAATAAAAGACTTTTCTTTTATATAATTTCAATAATTTATCTAACTAATAATTATTTTACTAAATATAAATAATACTAAGCTATTAGAAAGAAAAAATAAAATAAAAATTTCACACACAAAATACAAGAGAAAATTTACATGAATATTAGTGATTAGAGATTTAAAAAATTATAAAATTGCACTAAATAGATAATAAAAGGATTAGATCAATTCTTTGATGTAGCAAGTAACCAATTTCATGTTCGCTAATTGTCCTTTCTTTCTAAATTTTATCAAAAATGTTTTTTACATGCATAATTAAAAATAGAATGGGTTTTCTTTCCAGAAGATTTATACACTTAGCTTATAATTTTTTTTCTAACTTTTACTAAAAATAACTCGTTACAATTGCAAATATTGTTTTTCAACAATGCTCTTTATTGTTGGTTTACTACAATTAGAATCAGAATCATTATTTAACCTTAATTACAATACTACGCATCCATCAAGTACATATCATTTATCAATCATTTAATATTAATATGATCGAAATTAAATATATTTACACTATTATTGTCTTAAATTACTCCGAAAACAATGAGAACAAAAACAATTATTGCTATGCAATCTGCACAAATTAAATTTGCAATCCAACATATTCCACAGAACTACTGATTATACCATAGTACATAAGTTTGACTGACATTATTGTTAGAACAAAAAAAAGAATTATTAAAAATAGAAGGTTTACAAAGAAAATCGGTCAATAATCTTTTGAATAGTATTGAATGATCGAGAAAAAGCCTTTTTTTTGTTTGATAACTGCTTCTGATTAGGTAGGCGCAGGGCGATTCTTTCGCCTCGCGGTTACACCATTAGCGAAGTAGAAAGTCGCGAGACTTGAAAATTAGAAAAAGCAGACACAAAATTACTTTTGCCAGAAATTGTAATGCTCTGCGTGAATGCTACAATGTATAAACTATATTGGTGAGAGGATAAACAATTATTAGAGAATTCGAAAAATCATCAGATTTATTTTATTGACAATGAATTGCTTGTTATTGTCTCTTTTTTGATTCTTATACATGAATGCTATCTACAAAATATAATCGTTTAACAAAGTTAGATAACTTTGAAAAAAATATGAGATCATCAACACGGGACAAAATTAAATTCGAATCGTAAAATATAAAACAAGTACGTATGGTGAACATTTCAAATACTAAAATACAAAATTAATTTTAAATTTTTGATTCTTAAATATCAATATTGAATGTTGAAGAATTGAATATGTTCGTGCATTTGATTGAACTACAAGGTATCGGCAAACTTCTAATGTTATTAGCCAGGGGAATGACCAATTTTTTCACGAAATTTTGAGGCCTTAGTAAACCTGCCTATACTTGGGACTCTTTATAACGATCATTTTATAGCGATCTTCGTTATTAACGAAGAACGCCTTGTATGAAAAAACTATTATATAATAACTAAGTTTATGTATCGACATAGAACTCTATTTTTAATTTTTAAACACGTGCATACAGTGTTGCATTTTGGCATAATGTCCGTGACATCACTACATGCATGTGAATTTATAATCTAACGTAGTTTTGTTGCGCTAAAACGAGTCCGTCCAATACAACCCCAATACACGAATATAGATAATTACAATTTTAAAAATAAATAATAAATTTACTATATTCTTCTAATTAGAGGCATCACCCAAAAAGTAAGCACCACCCTCTTTCTGAGTAAACTTACAAGCGCTACCATACCAAATACATCTAATAACTTTAGAGAAATTTCTTTCCATGAATAAAAAATATGACAAATTTTAAGCCTCATAACTAAAGTCGCGTTCATTCGCAGAATAATACGGTAATAAATAAATAATTGAACTAGTCAAAAGGAATAAACATAGCCATGAATTTCAAATGAGTAAGGAACAAAATTTAAAAACCACATGCAATACTTAGAAACTAATAAATGAATCTAATTGAAGGAAGTAAATGAGCAATTAATCTGAGAAATGAGAGTGCATAAACAAAGTAAAGTTTATAAACCTTATATCTTGGAATGGTATAAACTACTATAAATAAATTCAAAACGTGAAACCCAAAATTAAAATTCCACAAAATCTAAGCAAGTCCGTCAAATTGCGAATCGTCGACGATATATTCTGACAAATCTCCAGCCGAAACTGTAGGATCGTAATTAAGATAAGTATCGAAGTTGAAAGTAAGGTTTTGAAGATCATCATTATTGTAGTCGGAATACAATTCATTTGAAGATGAAAATGAAGATAAAGATGCTACTGATATAGTTATTGAATGTTGAGTATTTAAATGAAAATCCAATTGTCTAGCGGGCGATGCGTCAATCGGAGTATATTGCGATAAACCGAAATCAAAAACAGGACCAGACTCGGCCGAGTTCATTGTGGCCGAATTAGAAACATTAATAGAAGAAGGATCCAAGACTACACAATTGCTATTATTTTCGTCGTTATCATCTTCGTAATAATCTTCGTCATAGTTATCTTCACAAAATACATCTTTTTTCTTTGGACTATATTTATAATTTGGATACATGATTTTATGTATTTCAAAAGCGATTCTTTGTATCAGATCAAAGTATTCTTTGACTTCACTAGGCTGCGATTTCCATTCAACACCGCATTCTTTAGATATATCTTGGATTTGGTAAGTGGCATTTGGATTAAGTAGGCGCAATTTTGCCACGTAGTCTTTACGGAAGATGATCCATTTATTTTGCGGTCGAGGATTATTCAAGACTTTTTTATTTTTACGTGTTCTTTTGGCGGGTGCAAGAAGCTTATCCATAGACAGTGATAATTTATATGGAGGATCGCGTAACATTTTTTTGTCATATTCAGACATGATGCTGATCGTGTGGTCGATAATTGTTTGTTGCTCTGAAGTAGTAGACGTTGTTGTCATTATAGTTATTGTAGTCTCAGATGTGAAATCGGAGCCACAGTAGTTGTGATTCTGGATTTTTATTAGTTTGAATTTTTTAAGAGCTTGAGAAAACAGATTCCTATATAGACTTGCCTGAACAATGACAATTTATAATGGCATTCATTTACATGCATAACAATGATAAAATCAGTACTAAAAAAAATATTGTTTCTAGTTTAAAGGTCCCGTTCCAGCATCATCTTGGAGACTCAAAAACTTACCTGTTGTTTTGGGGTTTAATCCTGCACACATGCATATCGATATGCATGTTCCAATATTTGTAATGGTTAATGTAGCACACAAGTCTGAGTTAGATATAAACAATCCTGATTTAGGGAGAAACATATTCTGGTGTAAGAATTTTGTGTAATTTTGTGGCGTTTTAATAAAAATTTGTGATATTATGCGATTTTGAACATACTATAATAATCATTTGTATTAGTTGCCTATTATGGCCTTTCACAGTAATTAATTATTTTATTTATTATCATTATTGTTATATATAACGTTAAAATTTTTATTAGATATTATAACACAAAAAAATCTCAACTATCCCGATTAAAATACATCATATTAAGTTGCTTAAGTGATTCTTTAGATAAATTTTGACAGTCACTAGATATAGGTAACCAAATATAATCAAATGTGATTTGAGAAAGAATTGGTAAACGATTTGCTAACTATTCCAATATATATCTAATTCACTTTCATTTGTACTTCTATCAAATTCCAACTCACAATAAATACCCCACTTGTATATTAAACTATCAGAGGGATTTTGAAATTCATTAATAACAAATATTACGTCGTTGAATACTTCCTATGTGAATATACTTAGGATCGAAAAGTTGCATAGTCTGAAATAAAGGACAAGCAGAATAATTTGGAATATGTAAGATGAATTTGTTGTATGCTGCTTGAAATGCAGTTCAAAAAATAGGATAAAAATCCAATGGATTGAATAAAAAAACATGTTATAATTTCATCAAGTTCTATATTAAAATGAGGTGCAATTCGATTTGATTCAGATAAGATACAAGATTTGTAAATCATGTTTCAACAAATGGAAAAACTAGTTTTTTTTGTTGTTAAAAAAAATCCAAGTCTTGAACGAATGTCTTGGTATAAATTGAAATAAAATTCACATAAATTGTGTTTTTCCAATTGTGCTCTATCTTGCATGATTGAATAAATCGCACTTATTTTCTCATGATTTGAATTATTTTCATACTCAGTCTAGAAGTCCAGCCAATATTGAAGATGTTCTTTAGTATAAAAAATCATTTTAAATTAACTATTCCATCGAGTTTTGTTTGGTAATGGTATTTTGCATGGTGATGTAATACCATACATACGTAAATGAGTTTATCAATTTTTTCTTGCAGGATATCTAACAAAAGAATTTTTAATATTAGTTAAAAAGTTTTTAATAACAAAAATCATGAAAAATCTCATCAAGTTTTGCTATTTTAAATATAAAAATAAAATAAATTTAATTAATATATATAAATACATATAATACTTATCTAATAAGATTTAATATATGTACAAAACATGGTAAATATATTAATTATAGCATAATTGGCTTTAAAACATTATTATACCATTTTTTTATATATGTTGCAGAATCTGAAAGACATAATTGTGGTAAATTTAAGAGCATATTATAAAAAAGTAATATAGAAAAAAGTAATTATGCAATAGTTGAATTATTAACTTGTTCTAAAAAAATCAACTGAAACTAATTTAGTATATGAATGATATGTAAAAAAAGTATTAACTACACTTTATGTACAAATGTCATTACTTTCATCCATAATGATACAAACTAATTTAGAATTATAAATTGAGTTTAAAATATTGATATATTCATTAAAAACTTGAGATAAATATATTTAACGTAAAGTTAGTACTTGTAGAATTGCATCTCCTTCTTTAAGATGTTTTTAAAAAAGGGAAGTAAGTGATTAACTTTTTCTAAAAGAATATTAGTATTAGCAAATACTTCAATTAAATCTTTAATTACTTCTTTTTTGATGTTGCTGCATATAAAGTTGTTTGTAAAGTTTGTTGACTTTTAATTTGTTCATTTTTTTCATAAATTTTTTTTGTGATTGATGTTTTTTACTTACACAATGTGCATCTATCATTGATTTGTGCTTTCATTCTACTGAAAGATCACAATAATTACAAAAAATAATTCATTATCAATACGAAATACTTCAAGATAATTTTTAAGTTGTATATAAACTGTTATTGAACTAGTTTTTTGATGCTTCATTTTTGAATTTAATCTGAAAAAATTCTGATTATTAAATATTTATCATTATGCAAAAATAATAAATAAGTTAATATTAATTAATTTGCTAAAGTAACAATTTTTTCATGCCTTATTTTTATCCAAAAATATTATAGATTTACAAAATCATATGAAATTATGTAAAATTATGTGAAATTATGTGAAACTTGTATATTTGTGAAATTATGTAGTGATATTAGGTAAGTTTGTATTTATCACAAAATTTTGTGCATTACGTATGTGATATTTTGTGGAATGTCATATCATTGTTCCTGGTAAGTATGTAAAAAAACGTTAACGTAGCACGCATGCATATGCATGTTCCAAAATAGTGATTGGACTCGTTTTGACTCGAGTCGAGTCAATCACTTTATTTCACAAAATAATCTGTTGCTAAATTATTTTTAAAAATATTAGTGGTTTCAAGGTTTCAAATGAACACTTTTATTTTGTTCGACTAATAGACATGGAAATAAAAATCCTAGTAAGTTAATTTTCGTGTTCCGTTACATGTGTGAACCACTGTATAACTCGAGTCAAACTTGACTCGAGTCAGAGTGATCACTCAAGTCAAAATATCGCTGACTCGAATCAACTCGAGTGTGAGTCCAATCCCTATTCCAAAACAACATGATTATTATATTATTGATTTATGATTGGCTAGAAATTTAACGATGATGGCGTGATTGTTGTATCGGTCAAAATTATTATATTTTCAAATAAAATCTGGAACAGCTCAATATGATTTGTCGTTCAGATGAAAATGATAAAGTAGGAATTGTCAAATATTTACGTGCAAGTTGTGAAAGAATTGGATATAGGGATTTTTAACCCTAAATCGATTCTCGAGCACAAAGTACGACGATGATGACGACGACAGCCATAACGACGATGACGGCGGTGGCATAACTGGCCTTTGGTTTTGTTTTTATTGCATGTTGATTTTTTCCCTTTTTCGTTGGGATAGTTGAAGTTGTACTTTGATTAGTTGGAATATACTTTGCTTAGTTGAATTCGTAAAGATACTACGTGGTAAAGTTACTATGGAGGCAATTGAAGTATTGTGATTCTATCCGTTTCATTAGATGTATTTTCTGTTGTTTCATAAATATCCTTCAAATTTGGACCAATATCGGTTAAACTCTATACTGGGAATAGTTATTATCAATATTAACAATTTTGAATGACAGAGTATGTACATTTAGTTTGTCATGAGTTGTAAAATTGCATAATTTCACGTTATTTTCTAAGTATTTACACGATTTATGCATTATCATTATCGTTATCGTTATTAATCGATTTTGTCTTTAAAATCGATTCTCGAATTTTAATCGATTCTAGAGAATCGATGCCTGTCTCTACTGTATATCTGTCAACCCTTTTCGATAAAATTCCATAAAATTTACAGATTTTCGTATATGATTTAAATGAACTAAATCTAATGCACGCGGGACTGTTTCTTGCAAACCTTCTCATGTATAATTGCAACGCTGCCGAGTATAACGTTTCGCACAGCACATTGTAGAATTTTGGCGTAGAAATTGTAACTCCAGCTGGAATTATGTTTCAAATTCTTCACTACATAAGAAATTACCCAAACTTTACCGGTTTATAACATTTTGTCTAGATTTCTGATCGGAGTAATTTCAGGCTATTCGCTAGAAATTTTTCTATTTTTTTAAGTTTGATAAATTTATTGGATGATTTATTGTGGTACAAACCGTACAGTCCCGAAAATTCAGCGCAGGTGGCTAAACCAATAAATTTTTAATCAATCCATCCGACGCAAGAAAATGAAAAATGGAAAGCGTATGCCTAAATCCAACTTTGTACGTATACTAATTAAAAATATCGGTGAAACAATTCTAACCTTAAACAATCTCTAACGTTAATTAACATTAATCGGGTACGCAGAATTTTTCGAGGCTACTTCTAGTAGAGTCCCGTGATCTAAAAGAAGCTAAAGTAGTTCAGTCCCGTCTCAGAGGCCACCCACGTGTTGATCGACCAATCAAATCACAAGATATGACCCGCCGCTAAATTGGTTATTTAGCTTAATGAAATATCAAAAAAAAATGTTCATTATCGAGTAATTAGACAAAATAAATTCGTAATAACATTAAATTTGACTTATTACGAGCCTGACGCTGTAAAATTGAGTACATAATGAGTTGAAAAGTATATGAGAAAAGTTGATTTGATATAAAGACATTTGATATAAAAACGAAAAGTGAACTTTTGCTTTGACCAAAAATAAGTAGTTGGATTTCTGCTTGAAAGCATCGCTTATTCTTAACATTAATTATTGCGATCACATTCTTTAACGTATCATACGATTCACTTGAAACTTATTATACAACTAAGGAAGCTCGCATATAACATGTTATTGCTTGTTTCAAGACGAAGCATATAAACTATACAAATAAACAATTTATTAAAAAATAAAAACATACATAGTAAAGTATTTGATGGTTTATGGTATTTTCACTATATGGAGGAAATTCTACTTAATATGATCCTGTATATTCTAAATACAATAAAATATCTATAAATAATATACATAATTACGTTAAAATACAAATTCAAGCTAAATAACAACGTGCGTCAAAATATATTGCTCTCTAATTTATAATCCATTATTGAACATAGAAGAATTTTTTTGACATTGTCCGTAAGTTTGTGTGTCTAATAAGAATTGTTCAAAATGGACATTTTCATAATTAAATTTATTAGTTTGAATATCGAATTTCTTCTCGTTTCTGTTAAAAAACGGTTCAATTAACATATCTTCAAAGAAATTATGTTGATTATTCACATATTCAAAACTATCCTCCATTTGATTCATCGGTGATAGCAAATTATCATCATTATAATTAAAGCCATCTATGGGATACAAATCAAACTCAGATAGCGGTGAATTGTTATTTAATAAATTAGTAAAATTTAAAGAGGGCGATAAATGAGATTGGGATTGTTCGTTATTTAAAGTATTATCTATTGATTCGTCAACATCAAAATCTGACAATGACGTTAATTTATTAGATTCACTTAAACATTCTAAACTAATTTGTCGCTGCTGCTGCTGTCTGATTAAGTTTTCTTTTTCTAATTGATTCTTTTCTCTTAATGCACTCGCTCTCATTTCGACAAGGATATAATTAACCTGTCGCGCTACTTCTTTATAAGCCTTTTTTACTTCGGTTGGCTCTTTTTCCCATGCACGAGAAGCAATAACAGAAACTCTATTTAACTTAAAAAGATGTCCACTGGCACGAAGCTCTTTTTGAAATGCACGACGATAAATAATAAAACAATTCGGGGATTTGGATGGAATTTTTCCATTTTTAAGAATAATTACTTCTTCAGGTGTGATATTGGGAGGGAACGGAACTTTAATTTTGTCTAGGATATTGTCTTCGTCGAATTCTGACATGTTTGTTTTTTAATGATTAGAATAATTTAGAATACTCGTAAACGAATGTATGATTAGACCTGAAACTAACAAAACAAAAATATCCAAAGGCAGCAATACGTTGTTTATATGCTAAATTTTTTTAATATATACGTAGATATTTTCTGCGGTATACGTATTAATTTTTGTAATCATAAATGTAAATGTAATTAATTTTCCCGATTTCCTTTAGTAGATGCTTCTAAAAAGAAGATCGTTTTAATAAGATATATGCAGGTTCTAAAAATAACATTGTTTGTGGGAATCTAACACTAAAAATAATTATTAATATATATGGACATCTCATTAAAAGTTGAAGTGTTCTGAATTCTTGACAAAAATATTTCGGAAATCCCTAGCCTCTTGTTTTCTAGGAATTCTTTTGTAGATATCTTTTCAGGTTTATTTTTTCACAGAAATTTTATTCGCAAGCAAGAATAGCATTTACAGAACAATCGAAAAAGATATGCAATCGAAGATCATTTAGTCATTTGTTTTTTAGTATACAAGGCACATTTGTATTGCTTTTGAGATTGAACCCGAAATTAAAAAATTGTATACTATGTTTGGGTTTTTTTATTACGATAACTTGATATGTCGACATAGTGATAGTTGGAGTTAAGAGTGTTGGTCAATGTTAAATTAAATGCAGATCAGCTGATTTGTGAATATCTAAACCTAGTATAGATCACACATACATTAGAAATAGAGTTACATATCTACCTTAAAGGGGATATGATAAAGCGTTGTACCCACGTGCTCAATCACCGGTCAATGCTTTATAAGGTCAGGATAAGGGTTAGGGTAAGACTGGAGTAAAGGTTAGATGTAAAATTGTCTTCCCGACATTTTTAATTAGAATTTCAAGCTAGGTTTACACATTCGTTTTCCGTATTTTTCACATTATTCACCTTTTTAATTTTCTTGTGCCGGATTTGTTTTGCCGGGTTGATCAAAATTTGTGCATTCTTATTGGTGATCAACAAAATTTGCGCATCCTCATTGAATGGATTACCTGAAGGTACAACGCTTTATCGTATCCCCTTAAATGGCATACGCAGCCACACACAATAACGATTTTTAGCAAAACAAACGTCATCATGATCCACACCTTTGTAAACTTAACAAGTATACATGTACACGTGCGCGTTATAATTAAATTTTGAGTACGTACTTGCCTCTTGCATTTCTTAAAAGACTTTTCGCACTGTATTACGTATGTATTTGTAAACAAAAGAATGCTTCGATGCTTCTGTTATAATATATTTGGAATATTTTATTAAAATCTAAATTGATACATGTACATGGTTTAATCTTTACAATCTATGCGAATTTATGCTTAAAAAACTTGATCTATAAAAATAAATTATGAAATAAATCGATGGAGTGTATTCTATGAAATTGTATTCATGAGATTCGTTAGATTATCATCATATGAAAAATATTCGAGAATCGGATAATCATCCAAGTACATAAAATCATTCTCGTCGAAATAATATTGATTTGATTCGTTTGATTCAAATATTGTATTCATATTCATTGATGATTGATTATTTGAAAAATCTAAAATCTCTGTATTTTTTGAATAATTTAGTGTGCTTGTTTCCACTTGAGCATAATTTGGAAAGGCTTCAAAGCCAGGCAAATAACTATTGAAGTCTAATGGTAATTCGTATGGTAATTCGTATGGTGTTGTTTGAAACTCTTGCGTTTCTTCATTAATACAATGTTGATTTTTGTTGTGAAAATGATCATGCGACATGTTATTAAAAATGTTCGATTCATTTTCTTTAATTAAGAAAGTTGAATTTTCTTCTTGACCAATAAAAGAAAAATCTTCAATTGAACATTGTGAAAGTGGGGATGACATAAAATATTGATTTTCTTGTGATTGAGGTGAAAAAAATTGTTGTCCACGAAATTCCATGTCATTTATGGATTCATGTGCTTTTTGATTAGATAAATTTTCCAATTCTAGTGCGTATTTCTTTGCTCTAACTTCTCGAGCACGCATTTCAACTAATGCGTAATTGACTTGCAATGCTAATTGTTTATACGCCTTCTTTACTTCGATTGGTTCTTTCTTCCATTGTTCGGATGCCAATGCAGATACGACGTTTAATTTTAACAAAACACCGCTTTCTTTGATTTGTTTCTGAAAAGCGCGACGATAGATGATAAAGCTGTTTGGGGGTTTAGATGGGATTTTGCCATCTTTGATATTAATAATTTCTTCCGGAGTGATTGTCGGTGGGAATGGAAGTTCAATTCTCGGGAAGGATTGCAATGCATCTTTGTTGCTTGTTTCTAATTCATTTTCGATTTGAGCTGTTTGATTTTGATTCATTTTACTGGGTTTGACGTAGCTTTATTTTGAAAAAAAAATACTCTTTATTTGAATTCACTAATGACAACGAATTCAAAAGTAGTCGCAGCGAGTACATTTTATAGTTTTGGAATCCACGAGCGCGCGTTATTACAGCCACAAAATAAGGAATTCGAAAAATTTAAAGATTTACATTGTTTTAATCTCAAGAAACATGTACTACTTCGAAATAGAACGCATTACGATATTTCAAAATGTCAATTCGCCATATGATATGATGATGTGCCGAAAAGAGTTTCTATTAGAAAGCTAACTGCGTTTGTGACCATTCTATAAATAATCTAGTACACAAAAAATATTTATAGATTGTTCAAGTCACACATTTCCTAGATTTTTTGAATTTTATTATTATGGAGCTCGGAAAAGGTGAAAATTCGGCACGGCATTACGGACGAACTACTACACACGACAGTTTTTTTTAATATGTTAAAGCGAGTCTTAACTAGAATACATGAAATTTAAGCGAGTCCGAATCATTTATAGTTCGATTTTCTTAACAATTGAAAAAAACTCGCATTTAACTCAAATTTCCTTTTGTAGAATTCTAACTAAATTTATCGTTATATAAATAGCAGTAAACTCTTCGATTTAAGAAATTATAGATATATTACGCATATAAATGTATTGCTTGCATATTGCTTGCATATATGGAGGATCTATATTCCCGTCGTGGCTTTAGCCGCAAATAAAATAAAAGTAGTTGTTCCGAATTTTCTTGATGGATGTTTTTTCATGTTTCAATCGCGTTATTTGTAAGCATGACTTAAGTCAAAAATTTTATGTAATTTTGTATATTGTTTACATCATAATATGGTAAGCTAACAGTTTTTCTTGTAGGCTTTTTTATTCTAAGAAAATAATCCATTAACAAATACAGCTGATGTGATACGAAGTGATTTCAATATTCCGAGTTCCTGATGATTGTATAGCCACGTTTAATGATGATGTTCTGTTACTCTCCACGTGTCATACAAAATATTACGTTACCGTTACGTTTAGTTATCGTTATGTTATAAATCAGCAAATTACTAAGCAACTTCAACAAGGTCTCTTATATAAAAATGGTAGTTTGAGATTTTAAAACCCCTTCAGTTGTTTCGAATTTTTCAAATAAAAAAGCTGAACCTATTAAATAAACTGGTTTTTTTAATCACATTTAAAGAACAGAATAATACAGTCGACTCACGATATAACGACCATGCAGTTTATATTGTTTACAATAGGATCTGCATGGTCATTATATCGAGAGTCGACTGTAAAATCTATATTATTTTATCATTCTACAAGAAAAACAAAAAATTCCATTATTTATTGTGCAATGATAAATACGTCCCGTAGGTTTATCGTTATACATGTGGTACATGTATTACTGTTACATACGTATCGATATCGATTTAATTGCTATTACGTACATGTATTGCTTGTGAAACCATAAAAATCATAATAATGACCAACCATCCTCAATTTTATATGCTATTGCGTTATCACAAGCTTTTCCCATAAGGTCAAAATTACTTGCGGTAAGTTTTCAACTCAGATTACGGTAAGCCACATGACAATTAGGAGAACAGAATGTATTTAAACCAAATCATTAAATGAGTGAATATCGATGTAATTAATTTCTTCGCAATTCAAGGGATCTTTGATTGTTTCATTACAATCTCTATTCACTATCATTTCTATTGCATTTGAATATAGATAGTCACTTAATTGATTGATTTCTTCAACTTGGAGAATTTCCGTAGACAACGCATTGTTATTATTAACGTTCTGTAGATAGTTCTTTGCTAAATGTAAATGATCGTCTACATTAGAAGGAAAATGGCTAGGTGAATGAATATGATTGTTTGGAAATTCACCCATGTCTGATGAAATGGGAGAAGCAAGAGAATTTTTCAATGGTATATGTGAAATTATCGAATATAATGAACGATTGGTTTCAGAAAATTGAATTTGATTGTTAGGAAGAAATTCACCCATTTCTGATGAAATGGGTGAAGCAAGAGAATCATTCAATGCTATATGTGAAATTGTCGGACATAGTGAATGATTTGTTTCAGAAAAGTAAATTTGATTGTTTGAAGGAAATTCGCCAGTTTCTGACCAAATAGGGGAAGCAAGAGAATTATTCAATACTATATGTGAAGGTTTCGAAGATAATGAATGATTAGTTTCAGAAAAGTAAATTTGATTTTTTGAAGGAAATTCACCAGTTTCTGACCAAATAGGGGAAGCAAGAGAAACATTCAATGAATGTTTCGAAGATAAAGAATGATTAGTTTCAGAATGAATTTGATTGTTTGGAGAAAATTCACCAGCTTCTGACGAAATGGGAGAAGCAAGGGAATTATTCAATGGTATATTTGATAATAATTTCTCCATTTCTGACAAAATGGGAGAAACGATCAATGGCACACGTAAATGGTTTGACTTTAATGCATTTATTTCAGCACGCATTTCGACTAATCCACGATTCGCTTTTTTAGCAAGCTCTGTATATGCATTTTTTACTTCCCATGGCTCGTTTCGCCATGACTCAGCTGCCATTTTGGAAACAACACTATTTGAATATCCAAACTTATGACATTGTTTTTGGAATTCTCGACGATAAATTATAAAACTGTTTGGAGGCCTTGATGGGATTTTTCCATTTTTGACTACAATAATTTCTTTTGGAGTAATAGTTGGAGGAAATGGAACTTTGATTACGGGTGCGAGTCCATTTTCATGATAATTCTTGATAGTTTTTTGACGATCAATTATAAAACTGTTTGGTACGAATGATTCGCGTTCATTTTCACGATGATTCTTGATTACTTCAAAATGCTTGATTAATTTATCAAGATACTTGATTACCGTTACTTCTTCAAAAGACATTTTTTTTCATTGTCGTTATAGATCAACAATTCACGCTATACGTATTATATACTCTATGTGTCTGAGTTATAATCTGAATACGTACCGGACATGACATTATGACATTTTAATGATTGTTACACTTGCATTTCTGCACAGCCGCAATGAATGGTATTGGTAAATGTTCAATAAATATACAATACAGCTGTACATTGTGTGACAAAACAAAAGTCATTCGTTCGCCGATCGGTTGTACTAAATCACATTAATTGGTCAGCTCCTTCTGCGCCTTCCAATAAATTCTTCGGTAGTGCTCCGAACGAACGATTCGGTCTAAACAAAACCGAACCGTGGTTCGAACCAATCCGTTCTGGTTTGGTTCATTTAAGAAACCAAACCGAATATTCTGTTCGGTTTTAAGCAGTTTTTTTGAATCGAACTGATCAAACCGAATCTAATTACCACGTGACAAGTCGACCAATAAGGAATTCTTAATAACAAATCGATTTACAGATGTACGATAAATGAAAATTTGATCATGCAAATAACATCAAATGCTATTATAAATCATTGATAAACTGGTTTATAAAACATAAACCGGTTTATCGAGAGTGACTGTTTATCGGTTAGGTTTTACAAAATACATGCTCTAACCTTTCGGAGCACCATTCTTCGACATCTGTTTTTTTTATGTTCTCACCGATACATAGATTTTCGATCAAATATGTCTTTGACCATCCATGTTGGCGATGGACAAATATCAATCAAAACCGTTCGAACCGGTTTTGATTCGGTTCAAACTGGACTGGTTCAGACCGGTTCGAGTTCTAACCGTTCTTAGTATATATATATTATTGTATTAGATATTTAAGGTGATACAAATCAACGATTTCCTATCGCTATGAAACTTTCATTGCTATGAAATCGTATTATATCCATCAAATTTGTCTCAACTTTTAATACATGTTTTTCAAGAATTTCAACGTGAAAGACATTCATGATCTGCAAAGATTTGCGCACAAAATCTATTTCAGGCAAAGACCTGTTGTATGGTGTTCCTAAACAATTAAAAAGCTGTCTCAACAGAAAATATCGTTTGCTCCCAGTTCTCATTAAGATGGTGCTGTGCTCATTATACGCGCTTTGCTTTTTTGTAGCCAATGTTCGTGATAATATTGTGGGATGTATTTCCCGGAACCTTCTGGTATAATTTTCTAGAGGGCGACCACTGCGCTGTTTGTGTAGGACGTTCACAGTTTACGAATATTGTAATAAATAGCTCTCTTCGGAATGTTTGTTCACCGGTGTATTCATTTGATCATTCTCTCGTTTCACAAATGAGTGGTGAAGAATTGTCGATCGAGGCATTATAATCCCTGATAAAAGATCCGTTGAAAAGAGGTTCATATCATCATTTTCAAATTGATTCAATGAAATTATTTCATTAAACACGTCATCGATCGAATTTTCGGCATTATTGATCGTGGAAGAATGGTTGTCAAAGTGGTGATGACAATATCATTATATTCAATTGTCGATGTTGTATTATTAGATTTGTGCTGCTTCTTGAGGCAGCGAAATAAATGCGTATTTCTTTTGTTCACGAAAATTCCATTTCTCGATGTTTGAATCTTTCGCGTTTCTTGGCTTATGCTTGTATTTAAGATGATTTCTTGGGATACTCACCACCTATTTCTCCAATATTTTGAAGAAATAATTGTCCTCGCTTGATAGCTTTCGCCATTTTAAACTGCATTTTTTGCTGTTTCTTTGACTATTTGTTGGTGTGCTGCTTAAATAAACGTAAATGCGCTTCATAATCTCCGAAAAATTATCCATTTGTTTGTGGCCGTGGTTATCAGAATATCAGAATCACATTCTTATTACAGATTTAGCTAATTCTTCAATAAAAGAGTTAATTGGTAAGAGGCGTTAGTTAAAATTGGCAACTCATTATAGGTTAAATAATTGTAGACGGAATTAGACATTTTAAACAGCAGTTAAATTTGTAAAAATTGCAAATTGAAGATTTTATTATATTAAAGATTTTTTATCTCATTAATTTAGGACGATAAAAAAACATCTAAAAAACTATGTCGTTTTTATAGATGATCATAATAATCAGAACCGTCCGTTATATCGATATAAATTTACTGTTTTCACCATTTTGGAATTTGCAGTTAAATATTTTTTTTAACATGAGCTAAGTTTACCGGTGTGTAAAGATACCTGTTAGGCATACTTTTTTGTTACAAGCTGAAAATATTATTTTAATGAGAAGTACTTTACTTAATACATGTACTAATTAAATTCAATTTAAGCAATGGTGATCAGAGGTCCGATCAGAATTATTTTTGCATTTTGTGATAACTATTTTTGAGTTTTAGATAATAGAAAAATCCTACATACACAAGTTTTTCTCATGTGGTGATGGTATTTTTCAGGAGGACATTGCAACACCACATAAATCAAAGGTTGCAACAGAGGTTCGCGAAGCTTCTAGAATCAAGACATTATTTTGGCCTTCATAAAGTTCCGATTTGAACCCCATAGAAATTTATGGCATGAAGTGAAAGACGCCGTTTGCCGATGATCTCCTGCACAGTCTAGTCTCATAGAATATGAAAGTGGCTTGGAAGGATCTTGCACCTGAATACTATCGAAAGCTTATTTATAGTATGCCTGATCGAATTGCCATGGTTATTACTGCAAATGAATAGCATACAAAGTATAGTGGTCTCCCAGAATATTGTGGACACTTTTTAAAATACAATAACGCAAAAACCAATAAAAAGCAAGATTTATGATTCTAAGCTAATAGAATCATTGAAACATATTGTACATTATATCAAAATTTTAAGCGATTTCAATAAATAGTTCAATATATACATATATATAAATATAAAAAATAAAATTTAGTATCAAACTGAAATTTATGTGACAAAATATTATTTTACAAAGATGCAAATAACTTCGCATCTAGTAAATCAAATTAAATAAATTTTATCAGCAAATTCTTCATTCAATTTGGATTACTAGATACGGAGATATCATGTTTCAAAAGATAACGTACAAAATCAGATAAAATTGTTTGAAGAAAATAGTTTTTTGTGAATATCTCCGCATCCAATTAACCAAATTAGATGATTTTGATATCATCAGGTTCGCCTTGTTTAAGTGAATCTAGTGATATCAAAATCATCCAATTTGGTCCACTGGATGCAGAGATATTTGCAAAAATGGGTTTCTTTAAAAATTTTTTTAAAGTTATTTTGTTTACCCCGATTTTTGTACGGTATTTTTAAAACATTATATCTCTGCATTTAGTGATCCAAATTATATGATTTTAATATCATTAGATGCATCTTGACTTGGTGAAACTGGTGATATAAAAATATTTAATTTGGTTTACTGGGTATGAAGATATTTGCATATTTATAAAATAGAATTCTTTTTCATGTAAATTTTCAGTTTGATACTAAATTTTATTTTATATATATATATATATTGAACTAGTTATTGAAATCACTTAAAATTTTGATATAATGTACAATATTTTTCAATGATTCTATTAGCTTAGAATCATAAATCTTGCTTTTTATTGGTTTTTGCGTTATTGTATTTAAAAGTGTCCACAATATTCTGGGAGGCCACTGTATTAATTAAACTTGTAAACAAATAATAAATAAAAAGAATAGCTTCTAATCCTGTTTTGAGTTGTCAAATTTAATAGCTTGTAAGTGGCCGGATCTTTATGATGGTAGATTCAAGCTATACGTATGTGTCGGTAGAAGGAAATAGCGCTGATTACTCGCAAATCACCACTTAAAGAACTATAAAAATTTTAACTGTCTTTTTGAGTGATTTAAAATTTTAGCCATTTTCTACAAGAAAAACGATCCAATATTTTTTCACTTAATTGAGTAGCTTTAAACATTTGAAATTTTTTATATTGTTGGATTTGGTTTTTATAAAATGATCTATTAAACTAATCAAACATTGAGATTACATTTGGATAAAAAGGGTTTAGTTCTAACCTAACCGAAATTTCTAACGCTAACGCTCAAATTTTTATGATTTAAACTGATTATTAATTTACATATTTAGTAAAGCTCCGAACTGTGCACTGTATTTGATAGCCAGAAATCTTTGAATATTTTGATTTCAACCGAAATTGTATTTTTTCCTGTATGCTAGTAAATCGACATTGGTGTGAAAATTCAATTCCGTATTTATGGCGAAATCCTTTTTCATCATTGTCTTCATTATACTACCACAAAAAAGATCAGCATAATCAACACTTTCGCTTTGGAGATGCTCTTACTTTGATAATTCACAACGACCAAAAACAGTTGGATTATTTCTCGAAAAGCAAATTTATGTCATCGTAGTCCTGATAGCTTCAAGTGAGGTCTATTTCTTCAAATATCGGAAAAAATAGCTTGTGCGAATCAACTGCATAAGTCAAAAAACGCAAAAGATTAAACATTGATTTTCGGGAACAAAAGAAACACACATTTGCTTACATCACATTAACAAATAACGGATGATGCAACATCAATTCGCACTGACATCATTTCGACAACAATCGATACTTCTACTATGATCCTCCTACAATCAACGAATCAATAATCAATGGTATTTATCACTAATTCAACAAACTTCCAACTACACCACCATTACAATTCCTGAATAGTCATATGGTACGAACGGCTTAATCACATCAAATGGCTAAGCCACCGCTGAAATTTGTGCCGATCTCCATATATAAAATAACGTGATTCTATTGGTTAGAATGTAAAGAGCCAATTATCCTAATCATAATTATATTACCTCGACATTTTTATTAGGCATAATTTTTAACGTGTTTTTTTTTGCTTTGTTGGGCTGGTTGGAACAAATCACGATTTATTTAGTTAATACTATCCAGATTTAACAGTATTTCAATGCTGAAACGAAGTGAACGTGCCAGACTGGCTCGTGAAGCTATTAGGAAATGTTGGAGACAAGCAGAAAGTTCTGGCCATTAGATGCTGAACCTGATGAGGATAATGAATGTTTAGTATTTTTTGGCTAGAAAGTGAGGAAAAATGCCTGGATAGTGATGAAATTATGAATTAATTGCAAGTGTTGCAACCAAATGTACTAGTTGAAAATGCAAAAAAGTTAGGTGTATGAACTACAAACTCACGTGAGCCAATATATAAGGAAGCTGCACAATTGACATTGCGCAACAAGAGAGAAAGGTAACTTCAGGTTCTAAAAAGATTACTAATATATTTCTGACAAGAGAAATTGCTGAGCTCAATACAAAGAGTTATAATCTTACATTTGATAACATATATGATAGCAGTAATGATGATGATAATGAATTTATATTAGAATCTCTTGATTTATTATTAAAAAAAAAAGAGCAAAATTTGCGGTTTCAAACAGTAAGTCAATTTCTCTATCTAGTTCAGAATTAGGGATTCATCAAGATGAATGCAAGTAAATTTCTTGCCCAGAGCTTGAACAAAGATCTATAACATGCACAGTTTATTTGCTCTTGGATAAATCAGTGACTAAATAATGGTATAATTGTTATGTCTAAACGTGACTACCATGCAAAACTCAGATCTCTCCTTCTTCATAAAGATCTCAAATTACAAATTCTCAATATTTGTGTGCATACAAGTTCACGTTAAAAATCATTGAATTTGTAAAATTCATTGAGGATGAGACTGTTCCTGCTCTTGGAATAGAAGAAAAAACAACAATCTCACACACAACTACATGTGAATGATTGCATTGATCAACTGGAAATATAAAGATCATTCAAAGAACATCTATTTTGATAGTCATGAGTGTGAAGATGTAATAGTGGATAGATATCAATTTTTGCAGCAATGAGCAGAATTACAAAGGCAAATGGCTATTATGAGAGCAAAAATTTAGATTAAATTATCCTACCTATACTTTTTTCTGAAATCATTCCCATTATACATGATGAGTTAATCTGTTATACCAATAATAGTGTTGTCAAGACATGGGATCCAGAAGATGAATGTCAACTTCATTACAAGTTGCAGGATTTTAGTATTAATGTAAGTGACTTTGTTTGTGAATTTGTTGAACATCTCCAGCTTTAAGAAGAGAAATATGCCATTAACAATTTACTTTCTAATAATAAGCAGCTTGTATATACTGAAATCTGTGTCATCATATATTCAGGTACAAATTGTGATAGTTGATGAACAAATAAAAATGTTGTTAAATAGGTAAAAGAATGTGCTATTCCAATATTTGAATGAACTCATTCAGAAAAAGTTGTATTGTTCTTGTTCGATAACAGTAGGAATTACAATGCATTTGTTAATAATGCATTAGTGATTTCAAGAATAAATATAAAGAATGGTGGCAAACAACTGCTTCTCCATAATGGCAAAAAGTCGGATGGCTCACCTTATTTACGGATATCAATGATAAAATCCAAAAGTATTCAGCAAGTTCTTGAGGAGCGTAGCTTGTGGGTACCAGATCTGATAAGAAAATATGATGCATGTACGCAACGTAATTCTGATTCAACTAAACTGGACTGTTGTTCAATCTGACTTTGCATCACAAAAGATATACCTACAAGAGATAAGTTGCAATTAGTAAAAATTATTCGTGACAATTTTAACTAATATCTTTTTAGGTTATTGAGGTGACAGAACATACATGTATGTTTTACCTGAAGTTCCACTGTGAACTTAACTATATCGAGTCATTCTGGGCAGAGGCAAAATGGTATTCATGTCTCCATTACAATTATACATTCAAGAGCCTTAAGGATCCATTGGATTCCATTAGCCTAATGAAATTTGCTGATTTACACATTGTTCTGCATGTTACATGAGCACTTACGAACTTGGACTTTCAGGTAAGGTGGCTGTTTTTGCGGTGAAGCAGTATCGGTCTCATCGCCGGGTTCCTACAAATGTTTTGGAAGAATTTGGTGATATTAATTAGCATCAGAGTTTAAAAAATACATTAAGTAACAGCCAAATCATTTTGGGCTTAAAATAATATAGATCATCAATATGACTAACCTACGATTTATCCTTTGCGATCTAGCCAATCATGTTTTGCACGTGATACCGGAGGCGCTGAAAATCTGGTCATTACTATTAAAATTGACGTTAAGAAAATTCTAACTACAAATAATTTTTATAATACAGTGAACAAAAAAAATACGTCACGTTATAGAATATATCAAAGGCTATTTGATAACGTATTTTTTTTAATGGTTATATATTTAAATAAAAATCCTTTACACTTCAAAGTTATTGGATGGCTTTAGACTTCGAACCATATCGATATGACGTGACGAACATCCATAAGTAAAGTCATTATCATTTATTCAATGAAATATTACTATTACTATTACGAAAGTTGCGACTCTAATTTGAAAATTCTGACATGATTTTTATTTTAAACACTGTAATTTTAGTATAAATCCAACTCTTTGCATCATTCAATTATATTTTCTATATATTATCTACAGTCATGTATTTGAGTGTGACATTTTGTAATATGAGAGTGAGCAATTGCTTAATGAATTAATGAACAAGGTATACATTTAATCAAAATATACATGATTAAAGATCGAATGAGCAAACTAGAGAACGAAGAAACGAACGAAGAAACGAACGAACAAAATGAACAAACGAACAAACGAACGAACGAACGAACAAACGAACAAACGAACGAACAAACGAACAAACGAACAAACGAACGAACGAACAAACAAACAAACGAACAAACAAACAAATGAACGAACAGAAAAAAAAATAAATTCTTTAAATTCGTCTATGATAACTGGAGTACTGGAGTTATATAAGTTTATAATTCCAGTACAAAACCAGAATAACTGGGGTTATAAAATTGATAACATTGTCTATATTAATTATTATTTAGTGTTCAAAATCGAATGAATTAGAAATAGTGTCTTTTGGAAAAAGGAATTCGAATTATACGAACTTAATGTTGGGTGAATAGAAATTAACTCTAAAATATTGGTATAAATAACGATAATGTAGAACGTATATATGTACGAAACTATGTGTTTAATGTTTGGTTTTAATTTTAAATAAAATACGGAAACATGATTAAAATAAAGAAGAGAATTCGTAGTCAAAATTGATACTTGATAAATTTCTAGCATTAAAAGCAGAATCGTAATTAAGATATTCGTGAGGAAGTGATGTTGTAAGGAGCATAGTTGCATTTGTGTTAGCAATAAGTGTTGGATTAGAAAGAAGGTTCTCGTTATTGATATTATCATAGTTTACATGAAATAAATAACCTGTATGTGAATTATTATCGTTATGATTATCTGCGTTAAAATTGTCGGTTGATGTACCCTCTTCGTCATTAATAATAGGACGTAAAGTTGTGTCTAGAGAATGATTATAAGTGGTGGTGATGTTGATGTCGGTGTTATTTCCGTAATTATAAGAATTGTACTGAGTTATCAATGATGTGAAGGAAGGTGACGCTTCCCCTTGTTGTGAACTGACACTTGTTTTGCTAGACTTGGTCGTGTATTTTTTTTGTTCCCGAAAAATAAAATTTTTATAGTTTAAATCTTTTGCATTTTTCGGCTTATACTTATAATTGGGATATATATGCTTATGATTCTCATAAGCCATTTTCCCCAATGTTTTGAAAAAATGCTTGACTTCACTTGGTTGCGATTTCCACATTAAACTACATTCCTTTGCAGTATGTTTAATTTCTTGCTTGACGCCAGGACTGCGTAAACGTAAATTAGCTTCATAGTCTTTCCGAAAAATGATCCAACTGTTTTGTGGTCGTGGTGGTTTATCAGAATTATCGCGTTTTTTCTTGGCAGGCTTCGTTAATTCTTCAATTGTGAGAGTCAGATCATAAGGAGGTTCATTTAGAAGTTGACGTTCAGTTTCTGTTAAATATTCGTAATTATTCATTTTATTTTTTTCTCTTTTTTGAAGGAAAGAGTGTTTGACGTTGTAGAAAACATCGTCTATTTATATATGTACAAGTAAAAAAATTACAAGCGAATTCCATCTTAAATAAAATAAAAAATCACCATTTTAGGCCATGTTTACATTATTATAATGCTTGTGACAGTCAGGGGATATACGAAAAAGGAAATGAGTTCTAGAATGATCTGCAAGTCTACCATTCGAATGTGATTGGCTCTCGCACACTTTTAAGTTTGTGTGTTCATGACTAAAAACCATACGAATACATAGTAAAAGACGTCTAGTTTTCATAATACCTAATAATCACTCATAATCAACTCTTCGAAAAAGTAAATGAAACGTAAAAACTAACGATTTGCAATGCACTTAGTTAACTAAAGAACGCAATTTTGCTAACTAACCCTATTTTAATTAACCTTTAAATAGTGTCTGTTTACCAGAAGCCAAGAGCAAAAGACCTTCTGTGTCTCTTCGCAGAGTTAGTCAAAAAATATAGTCAAGTTGGACTAAGATCCTGTGAAACAAAAGAAAAACAAGTTTGGTGGCATGCAAGTAATCAGGAAATAGCTAAGTGACTTGCACTTTATCATAATTATCTTCCTGAACTTGCTAATCTTCATTCTACTTTAAGCTTTTATTCAATTTATGAGAAACACTATAATCAAATCGTTGCTAATTACTTTTATCAACATCTTACAGATTCCATTCAAGGTTCTAATCCGATACTGATAAAGATGATTTGATCATTCACGTTACTCAGCTGGAAAGTCAACAGAAATCACAGTCAATAACAGATCTCAACAACCAAATTGTACGAATGTAGCAGCACCTAGAAGATCAGAGAATCGAAATAGAAGAATTAAAGAAACAACTACAGAAGGCTTATGAGAATATGACTGAGATTCGAAATTTATATGATGAACAACATAAAGAGAATGAAGTTCTTATTGAACAGTGGGATTCGTGATTTGCCAATCAACAGAAACGTATCAAAGCAATTATTAAAATAGCAAAAGCAGAATGTGAATTATTATTTGATGATATAGAATCATTAATTAGAGATAATGATAGATTTTCTGTAGAGAACCTCATGATATACACTCCGCACGAATGACTTAATAAGCATAATCAGGTTGCTGTCAAATTTATTGAAACTCTTGTTCAAAATAATCGAGACACCAATACTTTAAGTTAGGAAAAGCTTTTTAAGCTGCCGTTACAGTTGATTCGATATATAGAGCTCGACATGGAAAATATGTATCAGAAATTCATCTTGCTATCTCAGCTATTAAATATTAAATATTCAATTGCACGATCAAAGATGGTTATTAATATAGATAATCACATAACAAGGTCTGGAAGCTATTATCGATTCTTAAAGTGACTAGATGAATTATCAAAATGCAAAGAACCATTACCTGAAGATCTTTTATTTCTCGCATTTGATAATGAGTAGAGAGAGCAAAAGAATTATCTAGATCGAGGATTCAATATGATTATTTACCATATTGTTACCAGTTTCGTTGCTTTTAATATGGCATCGCAAAACAAAATTCAACATACTAATTCACCTTGGACATGTAATTCTCTTAACAGATCACAATATGAAGAACTTTTCAATATCAGCACCTGAATACAAGAAATCATCAACAAGGAATTACATACTTATCTTGCTGTTGTTGTCCGAAGAAAAATTATTCTTTACTAATACTATGCCAATTAATATTATCAAAATGAAAGCATGTTCTGGCTGCAATCTGCAAAATATTGAAAATCAAAAAACACATGTTCAAATTGCAAAATGCAACTATTAACATTGGTTGAAATTCAAAAAGAGAAAGCAATTGAAATTGAAAACAACATGATTGATCAATTAACTAATCCACTAATTTTTAAATCTTATAGAATTAACAATGAACAAAGTGCCACGTGTGTTCCTAAGATCAGTCTTAATCAGCAAGTTACTAATCAAGAAGTTAATATCCCTGAGATTTATATTTCTGATCCAATTAATATTAATTCTAATTTGATTATAAATATCAAAAAGTTCTTTTACATATAGAGACAATATCAGATATTAAGGATAGAACTCATAAATAGGTGATAGTAACTTGTGATAGTATTTTATACTATTGTGCTACCAAGTTAAAAGAAAAATTTTCTTGGTTAGTTCTTGTACCAGGACAATTATATGAAAAAATGAATATACTTCATGTATATATAGAGTTAGACCAGTAAATTATTTAAATATTTACATTTTGTTTTTATTTATAATAACTTTTTCTTATATTAGAGAAATTGATCTAAAATGTTATGCAATATGTCAGGACTATTGAACTGAAAATTAGCTCACCTATTTTAAGAAATGTGCTGAACATCATAAATCTTGGAATTCTATTTGCAATATATATTATTAAGTTATGAAGCTTCTATGATCATATATAAAAAATCATCTTGACTCATTAGTCAAGAAATATCTTGTATGGGTTAAAGAGCAGCAAGATTCACTTTACTGGATAAAATATGAATAGGTTAGTTATTGATTCCAAGAGTAATAGAGTTTTTTATTTCTATGAAAGTTAATATTATATTAATTTTTTTTAAAATAATAGACATTTTTATATCTACAAGCAATAATCAATTATCAAAAGATCATAAAAATCAATAATTCAATTTTAAAAAGGGCTGCTAGAAGAGCATTTTCTCCCGTTTAGTCTACAAGATGTCACTCCATTTATTGTCTAATAGAAACTGCTAATGAAGTTCAATTAATGCAACTTCATCCTAAAATATGTAATATTATAGAAAAAAATTGTGTTGTCTCTTGATCAGATCTTTATAAACAGCATTAAGATCTAAATACGATTATTGAAGAGATAAACAAGACCTTAAAATTTTTAATACCTCCTATTTCACAACATCATCATTGAAAAATCGCAGCACATAATTGTAAGAAATTTTTTAAGGTAAAATTTAATGTTAATTCAATTTTAATTAATTACAATATTATAATTCGTGAGCTTTAACTAATAATGAATATTAGCTTAGAAAAAACTTATTTAAAGTAATCAGGTATAACAAATATCAATCATCGGGACCAAGAACTCAGCCAGAATCAACTATGGAATGCCAAAGATTTCGGATCCTTCTGCGAAGTCTTGAATTTGTAAATTCTGTGAATTCGAGATCCATTTGTCAAAGTCTGGACAGAAAATGCGAATTGGATGAAAATTTAAAAAATTTTACATATTTTGCTAAACAAGCTCAACAAAATTTTATTATTGAAAAATTTACTAATAAAACTAAATCTTTTTTATTTAGGCCAATACTGATTACAAAACAAGAAGCTAAAGCTCAAGTAAATGAAGAAAATATGACTAAACCTGAAATTTTGTTGAAGATAGAAACTCTTCTTGAACAGCTTTGTGAAAGTGTCCAAAAAAATTATTCAGGATTAAAGTTGAAAAAGCAAAGTGAATTATTAGATATACTACAAGAAGTGAAGTGCCTATTCGATTTGGATAATGCATTTAATGACCAAGATTGTTTAGAAAACTCGGGGACAGATCAGCAAGAATAATTGTAGTAATGACATATATGTACCTCTAATCCAGAATCTCCACGCATTTCGTTGGCGCAATGATGCAATTATTTTCTTTATTATAATATGACATCGAACTGTACAATATGGTTAAGTATCTACGTCCTTATATATGATACTATTGATACCTTCGTGACCTTAATTACTCAATTATTACGTTTAGGGTTCTGCAAGTGCCAGGCACGGTACCATTAAAAGTACAAGTTATTCTTTTATTAGTGTAATGAGAACGTAGAAATAAAATTTCAATGACATGACTTAGTTTTAAACCCACGCCTGTTCTAATTAGATGCACAACTTAAATTTCAATGTTCTTTTATTTTCACGCTCTTAAAATTTTACTATTTGTTTAAGAATAGTTGTCAAAAAAAAAGAAAAAAAGTAACACGTCGTAATTATTAAAAAGTTTGAACTACATAGGATCGTACAGGACCGCAGTCTTTTCAGTCCCGTATTCATAAATTTCCATGATATGTATGTGAGTAGACTTATTTCTGAAATATGCACATTCTCAAGTTCTCATTGTGAATAAATTTAGTTGTATAAAAAAGCCGCGTTTTGTAGGAATTTTTTTAGACTGCCTTTATGTTATAACATGTGGAATAATTAAAAGAAAATCTAGAACAATCAGATCATTATTCTTTACCTTTTATAGTATGATCCAAATTTGGTATATTCTCTAATCATCCAAAATTTTAAATTGCAAAAACTTTATACGTATCTAAATATGTAATTATAAAAAAGAATATATTGTTAAATAGCTTTTGTTAAGATCTATAATGCAATGTATTGTTTTAGAAAAGCATATATATTAACATTAGTTTTATTTTCAGCACCGGTTATACCACGTGAATGGATCCTGATTGGCTGTAATTACACGTGATATTATAAGTCACGGTTCATTAGAGTCTAATCGAAATTAGAATTTGAGAAAAACATTGCATGTCGATATCTACAAGCAAAACAAAAACTCTTTATTTGTGTGCACTGTATGTAATTCTGTGGATGGTATATGTAATAATAAACATGTCTAATAAACTTATTTTATAGCAATATCTATCATTTAAGCGACATATTATGTGAATAATTGACATTATTATAAATCGCATTCGTCATGAAAATTATTATGATTTAAAACAAATAAATCAAATGGCTGGATATAATTAAATTCCTCGTGATTCAGAAGATCTGTGATTGTTTCATCACAATTTCTCTTCATTGTTATTTCTATTTCATTTGAGTGCAGATAGCCACTTAATCGATTGATTTCTTCAAATTGGAGAATTTCCGTAGACGATGAATTGTTATTATTCTCGCTTTGTAAACAGTTCTCTGCTAAATGTAAATAATTACTTACATTAGAAGAAAAATGGCTATTTGAATGAATATCATCGATTGGAAGACATTCATCAATTTCTGATGAAATGGGAGAAGGAAGAGAATTATTAAACGGCATATTATATGTAATTTTTGGAGAATAATTTATTTCAGAAAGGTGGGAATGAATATCATCGATTGGAAGACATTCATCAATTTCTGATGAAATGGGAGAAGGAAGAGAATTATTCAACGGCATATTATATGTAATTTTTGGAGAATAATTTATTTCAGAAAAGTGGATTTGATCTTGAGTTAGAAATTGAGAATATGAAAAAGATTGAAAAGTGTCTTTATTTGATAAGATTCTGGGATAATCCTGGTTTTGTTGACTATTATCGTTATTGTCATTTTGAGAATGAGCAGTGGTTGATGATGATCCTGTAATTTGATCACGATCAATTTGCTCATTAATGACAAATTGAGTATTACACTTATCGTTATCTGATAATCGTTTTTGCAATTCCTTCGCACGCATCTCATCTAATTCATAACTAGCTTTTTCAGCAATATCTCTATACACTTTTTTCACATAATCGGGTTCTCTTTTCCAGGCAGCAGCGGCCATCATCGAAACAACACTTAATTTATAAAAATAACCATCTTCTCGACACTGTTTTTGGAAGGCGCGACGATATATAATAAAACTGTTTGGCCGCTTGGATGGAAATTTTCCGTCTTTTATCACGATAGCTTCGAATGGTGCGAATTTTGGTGGAAATTGCACCTTTATTTCGGGTGTGAATAATTCGAATTCCTTTTCACGAATTTGAAGATAATTCGAAGGATCTTTGGTTACTTCAAAAGACATTTCAAGCTCTTTTTCTCTAGTCGAGAGAAAAAATGAATTATTCTTACATATCTCAGCACAGATAAATTGCCGCCTATTTATACATTTTTTTACTTATATTTCACATGGAATATAAAGTAATATAAAGTCCATTGCCAAAAGTAGAAATACAAAGAAAATGGAAACTTGATGAAACTTGTGCATTAATCTACTGCGCACACCGGCGCAGTTTTTCACACGAAACTCAGCTAATTCTATGATTGTATCGATTCTTTCTTTTTGGATACGCTTCTTAGAATGGAATTATGTAATTGTGTCTACATACGTATATGATTTGCAATGCACAAGCGAGATGATTCTTACCCATTTAGTAGTAACAAAGACATACTTTAGTATTTATATGTCAATTGACGTTTAGAATTCATTCTATACGTACTCCGTTATATGGCAAACCAAAAACACTCGGTATAACGGTAACGATATTTTTTACCAATTATCGTGATATCGAGGTTTAACCGTTTAATCAAATATGTATTCAAATATGTACAGTCTTCTAAGTTAGTCTGTTTTAATAATAATGTAAATATAAATACAATCTATAATGTTCTTGGTTAATAGAACCTTTGTTGTCTAATAAATCGAAGGAATGCTATTCATTTTTCGATAACCGTCGATATACGGTGGATTTGAAACAAATATTTCATTCAGATTTGAATAATAAGTTAATTGTTCATAAAATTGAGAATCGTCTAATACTAAGTTATCATGATTGTTTAAAGGTTGAGTACTAGGACTTTGATCTAATGGAGATTCAATATCATTATTTAAACTCCAATTGGGTGATTTTTCTAATAATTGACTATAACTTTGATGCTGAATATTATGATGATGATGATCGTTAGTATCAGTATTAATGTCAGCAATATGATAATAATAATTGTTATTATTATCAAATTCGATTTGTTTAGAATATAGGTCAAAATTTATTTTTGTAGATGAATTTGATATAATTTCACGAGAATATTCAGTTTCATGTAAATATTCAGTTTCAGGATAAAGTTCTTGATTGTTTTGAATACTATTTGTATTCACAGTGTCTCGGTTACTTTGGATGCTATTAATATTCATAATGTCTTCAAATGTTAATTGGATATTATCAAAAGTTGGTGGCGGTGAGCGAGGAGTTGACACTTCTAATGGAAACTCGGAATTTTGCATAGTAAAATATTGCAATTGTTGCTGCTGTTGCTGCTGTTGCTGAATATCAATACTTGAATATAACCATTGATTATGCGGTTGTTGCGGTTGTTCTTCTCTTCTTGAGACAAAAGAATTATCAATCGCCTCTTCTTCCTCTTTTATGATATTCTGCTCGTATGTTACTTTGCTTTTTGTTCTGTCGTATAACTGCTTAGCGCGCAGTTCCATTAACTTATGATTAGCCTGCAGTGCTAATTCTTTGTAGAAGTTCTTTACTTTCAATGGCTCATCTTTCCATGATTCAGCCGCCATTGTGGAAACCACATTCAATTTTAATAAATGCCCCAATTCGCGACATTGTTTTTGGAATGCGCGACGGTAAATTATAAAACTATTCGGTGGTTTCGATGGGATCTTTCCGTCTTTAATTAAAATGGTTTCTTCGGGCGTTATGTCTGGTGGAAAAGGGACTTTGATTTGTGGAAGTATTGGCTGCTCCTCTTTGGTAAATTGAGATTCAAATTCAAATTCATTCGCGAAGCGAAAATTATTTGTGCTATTCATGTGTGTGATATTTTTTTTTTAGTATTATTGATCGATAATAGGAGGAACAACTTGATGCAAGTACAAAATTTTGGATCTCTAATAAGAAAACGACTAAACGCAATTTACGAAATAAATTATAAAACTTTCTGGACACTTGAAATTGAAAATTAAATCTGAGGCACACTATTTATATTTTTTGAGTTGTGCAATTTTAAAAACCGGTGTATGAGTTTTGAATGTAACATTGTCACTACATCTTTGGATTTGTATCACATTACCTAACACTAATTACTAAAAATAACAATGTGTATGTATGTATATGGGTAAACAGTTTCACCTGCTAAAAATAAAAATAAAAATAATTATTGTGGCGTGAGTTTCACCTACTAAAAATAAAAATCAAAATAATTATTGTGGCGTGAAGCTGAAATGTAAACAAGTATTATTATATATTCTTGTGAATTTTTATCTAGGCTTTGTCCCAATTATCTATTTTTGTGCCAGTGTGCACCGAGATTCTTGATTTTTGCAAGAATTTTATCGCCGATACTTTTTTTTCTGGATAAAATGTTTTTGACGTGCAAATTTATTCGGTTTTATTTCCTACTCATAACACGAGTATTGCAGTTCGGAATTTCCACTTACACTTATTTAGTTCATTCAAGTTTAGCTCATTCAAATTTGAGACACGTTCAATTTTTATGAAATTCTGTAATCAAATCTATCATTTCGACGAATGTAAATATACTTTTTTTTTTAACTTGGCAAGAATTGAGTTTGCACGGGATATAAGTAACACTTTTCTACATAAAATAAACAATACTAATACTATTTGTCACTAAGAATAAACATAAATTGTTGTATTAAGTATATGTACTTGGTTTCCAAACATGGTTCCAACCGACAATCACTTAAATATAATTCTAAAAATACAATAAACTTGTTGGGTGTACACTCAGTGGACAAAAGTCTGGAATCGGGCAATGATCGACATACATTTGGTGTGACTTTAATCGTCTACCGCGCGATGAATAAAAGTTCAATGTAATTATATATTGGTTCGTTAGAAAGCTAAGATTTCGGGCTTTCAAATGAAGGTAAAAAATCTATACACCTCTACAAGAAATTACATAAAAATGTAAAAATTTCAATAGAAAAACATAATAAAATTGAAATTATTTCTCTATATTAAAATTCTTAAACTTCTTAAGAAATATTTCTTATT